>BQNB010000964.1:0-150855 GCA_026074375.1 Tanacetum coccineum
ATATGAATAATAAACCAAAGGTTTCCAAAGTATATATGACAATTTAATTCCTTAAATGTCATTTCAAAATATATGTATGATTTCTAAAATCAACAGTTGCAAAACATGCCAGATCATTTAAATCTCCAAATAGTCGCCAAAACGTATAACATACGACCACAAGATTTTCCCCGTGATAAAGCAAACCGCAACTATCACAAACATATAAACTTCCTTTTGCGGTTCATTTTAAAACGATCTTGAGTTTAAAGTCATGAATTAAAAATGCTTATACGTAAACTAATACCTTAAACTTTATTATACAATTCTATATTGCCTTTCATATTCTGGACATGACTACATAAGTCATTCATTGTGTTTCATTAAAATATATATATATTGATATCTTGATGTAGTAATTAATTAAGTAGAATAAGTTATCATTGTTGATGTTGTTTTAACTAAGATCGATCAACTTGATTTAAACCAACTGTGAGACTCGACATGATTAATGGTGAATTATGACTATGATCTCATTATAGCTTATATCATGTTAATTAGTATAAGGCAATTATGACTTAACACGCTAAGAATAGCTTATATTAATGTATTGAAAAGATAGTTTAAGGTATACCTCTAGGTTAATAAGAATAGATCGAAACCGAAAACAAGAACGCCACCAGTCAGCGAGATACGATTCAGCCCCGAAACACGTAACTGAACACTAGGTCGAACACCAATTCAAATACTATCACTATTATAAACGAGGTGTGATCGAGACCTAATCTGGCATACACCAACAGTAAAGTTGAATTATGCTTGTCTCCAAGTCTCTTATTTGTGCATATAAATTGTGTTATAAAGGTTGTTTATGATTTTTGTTGACGTTTGAGAGAAGGCTTATAAAAAGGATGTAGTTATTATTCAACAATCGGAGAGTTTTGTAGGAGACAGTGGTAAATAATATAACTAGCAAGGGACACCAATAATTTGCTTTGACTAAGCCAAGACAAAACTTAGGTTCACCTGCTCCTTCTTGAGCCGCGGGATGGGGAAGAAAGACGACAAAGGAGTTTTGCTTTTCATGTCTTGGTAGCATCTTATTTTATTTAGGCTTTGACTAGTCTTGGAAAGGAACATGGAATGGTTAAAATTATATAAAAAAAATATTAAGCTAAAGGGATTATAAGAAAAAAAGGAAAACGTGACCATAGAAGTGTGTTAGTGAAGTTAAAATATCACGGAGTATCGACCATGTTTAACTAAAATGAAAGGAATAAAAATCAGTATGCGAGGAGCCTCGTTAGTAAAACAACTCGTTTTGCTATTTAGCCTTCAACGAGGTTTGTCACCCGCGCGCTGTCGCGGAGCGCGCGGAACTATTTTTGCAACGTACTGATAACGCCAAGTACTATTTTTCAATGATTGGGACTCATTTGAGCGACTTATCGAATGATTCAAGTTATGAAACTTGCGCCATTGTTTTCCAAATCATTTTTCTGATAAAAATGAGTATTTATTTGATAATATTTCGTAAACATTTTTATAACATTTATAAAAATGTTCGTTATTCATTTGGTGAACCGGTTACGTCTCGTTCAAAAGTAAAAATAGAAATAAATTTTTAGCCCGTATATTTGCGTTATCAACAAACGTTACTGAATAAAATGATGACTAATTTATTAAATATTTTCATTTAATAAAAAGTGTAAATTAATTATAATTTAATTATTTTCTCGTTTCTAAATCTTGCGAGGGCATTTCAGTCACCTTCTGACTGTTTTCGGGTCTCGGTCAAAACTAAAAAGTTGTCAGGAATGTCGTTTTACATCAAATTGCTTTAGAGTCCGAATAATGAAAACGTGATTTAGCTGCTCGTTTTTGATAATTCAACCTAGGAATAACTTATATCTCCTTTAAAATTCCGAAAATTCTCGGATGTTACAGTACCTACCCCTTAAAGAAATCTCGTCCCGAGATTAAATTTGTGTTATCCGATTGTGTGACCAAGGAAAGACTTAAGGTTTAATAAACTCGTTCTAAACAAGACGCTGATAACTTTATTCAGCAAAATTCGGTGTTTCTACACTTCTCAATCTACCAAAAATTTTGGCTAGGTTTGTCCAGGATATTTAATCCATCAAAATGGGTATCTCAAAATATATCATTACAGATCTTATGACTGGTATAACCGCGTTATATGGAAAGTCTCATTATAGTGAAAACCTCAAGAAGAAAGTGTAGTCGCGTGAGTATGTTTGTATAAGTTTCTAAATGTCCGAGGACGGAGTCTCGTTTCTACTATCTGTAAGGTTCGATGATTCACATCAACGTGGCTTATGGATGTAAGTACCCAACTTACTTGGCAGTACTAGGATGTATCGCGACCTAAGTCTTCCTACTAGTGGCCCGAAATGAATAGTCCAACTATCTGTTTCGTCGATAGGTGTTTATCTCGTTTAAGGGGGGTTGCATCTAACTATTGGTTAAAGTTCTGTATCAGTCGGGACCGCTCCAGGATACAACATCAGCAACATAAAGTCGATACTATATCAAATGGGTAATGGGATGCCGAGACAGAGGACATTTCGAGAAACAATATTCCCAGAATAAAGTTTACCAAATGGGAGGAGCTCGCGGAGGAGCTTATGCGATAGACGGCGGATTATGGTACTCAGTCGTTAGTTCGATGAATCAGCTCCATTAGCTCAAGTGTGTAACAAGTCTGTTAGTTCCACGTACAGATTCTGTGATCGCCGAGGATTAGCAACGCAAAAGTATAACTTAAGAATGTGATAAGGTAGGTTCTATAGTGAGGCCTTAAGATTCGTGGAGTGGAAAGGACCGTATTGTGTCTCTAGGGACCCCTTTTAAGGTTATTATGATGATTATCGATTTTCAGGTTCATACTCGTGTCATATCGGATACCATTAAGCCCACTCATTTATAATTTCTTATTTACATAAAGAAGCGTCTAAATTTATGTAAGTAAGAAATGATAAACTTATGGTTCGATGATTTATAATTTCTTTATTTAACTGAAGAGGCGTCTCAATCCTTTTAAATAAACAGATTATAAATCATCCTACTTAATAATTCCCAGTGCAATACGCGTACTCTCATAACCTTCAAGGTGGTTGACATGACGATGCAGGTGCTCTAATGAGTATGGGACGAGTGTTCCAAACTCGTCTTCGGAGGCGGGGAGTAACACTACCCAAAAAAATCGACCTAGAGTTCAAGATAGTCAATGATTACTCCTGGTTAGAGTAAACATGGTAAAGTCTCGATGAACCTGTCAAATAATATTTTCATATAAATCCTCCTATTACAAGTCCCGCCCATACAAGACTTGTAATACTTAGATTTATACATAATCTATGTAAACAGAACAGTGAGGGCTTTTGTTAAACATATAAATCTCATATTTCAGTTCACCGCCCATACAAGCTTGTATATACTTAGATTTCATACTAATTCCATGTAATCACAATGAATTATGACGTGTTCCGCGTAATACAATATAGTATAAAGCTATGAAGAAAAAATACTATCTTAGAGACATTGTTTACTCATATTGTTCTAGAGAACGAAATGAGACCCATTGTGCAACTCACAATGTCTAAGAAGTAAGATGAGACCATTGTATAACTCACAATGTCTGAGGTATAATTGAGACCATTGTGCAACTCACAATGTCTTAAGAAATGCTCTGGTATTTATATAAATAACTCTTATATAAATAAACGTGCGATAATCGAAAGTGTAATCATATATAATACTATTGTAATGTAATAGCACTTAATGCAGCACGTAATGTAAGCACATAAGCAAGTAGCGTGTATGCACTTTGAAAATGTTTGATGTGATGCAATGTTTGTGAAAACGGTTATAGTCTAGGGTAAAATATGCAACCTAGTTCTCTATAACCTTGGCTCTGATACCAATCTGTAACACCACAAAAATGGCGTAAGACTCGTTTCATTGTAGCAGCCGAAAATATGTTAGGGGGCGTTACTTCATAATACAATAGCACAAGATACAAGAGAACGACCTCTAAATGTGTCGTTTGAAAAGTTATCTCGTTGATTTTCTTGAAATTAATATAAAACATTTGTCCCATGATTGCATCACAATGAAAAGCTTGAAAACAATACAACGAGATTTGATTATTGATTGTAGTAGACTCCAATGCATAGCAAGTGGCACTCCAAGAATCTAATTCACCTGAGAAAAAACATGCTTGAAAGTGTCAACACTTAAAGTTGGTGAGTTAATAGAGTTATGTACGTATCAACATGTAATGTTGGAAGCCAAAGATTTATAAACGTTATGTATGACCATTTCTATCTTTATAATTTTCGCCAAAAAAGTGTAAGAGTAAATGTAGAACCAAAGAGTTTTGTGTTTATAGCTTCGCCTCATTTATAATGAAAAGTGTTCAGAAATTTAATGTTTATAAGTAGTATGGACGTGAAATCGTTGATTTTTCCAAAATGTATGGGTCTACTATAACAATACAGTACCACTAATTACAAGATTTATTCAGGTGTTTTTGAACAAGAAAAAGAGACTGCTTAAACCTCACACTAGACTTTATATTGCTCCTACCCAGACTCAAAAACATTTTAGCAATATGAAGAGGGCTTCAAAGGGTTATTCTAGGGAGAACATTCCATTGTTTCCTACAATGATTGTTCAATGCCCAGTTGTTCAGGGTGAATGATCAACACACCTAGTTGAGTCCCATCACACACCCACCAGTGCTCCATCAACCTCACAACCTCCAATTTCACCAACATCTAGGAGAACTATCAGACATGAATCTGTGGTTCCTCAGCCCATATCTCCTACTCAGGCCCATGTTGCAGATGAGGCTGCTTCCACAGGTGTGAATGTCAGATATGGAGAGGCTGCCACTACTGTCACTGGCTTAGAAGCAGGACAGGGCAGTGGTAACATTGATAAGACCCCTACTATGCCCCCCAATTCACCTCTCCTAAGAGTTAACACACTTGGATGTGATGAGGGTAGTTTAACACTTCAAGAATTGACGGTTTTATGTACAACATTGTCAAAGAAAGTAGAGAGCTTGGAGACAGACTTGAAGCAGACCAAGCTAACATATGGTGCTGCTTATACTAAGCTCAACAAGAAGGTAAAGAAGTTAGAGAACAAAGTTAAGTCCAACCAAGCTAGAAAAAGGGCCAAAATTGTTGTTTCTGATGATGAAGAAGATTTGGAGGATCCTTTCAAACAGGGGAGGAAGATATCTGAAATTGATCAAGATCCTACAATCTCACTGGTACAACATGATGCAAAGATTCAGGGGAGGCAAGAGCATGACATGGAGTTTAAATTTGATCTTGATGCTGCTAAGGATGTTAGTACTGCTGAAGAAGATATTAGTACTGCTAAGCCAGTTTCTACTGCTGGTGCAGCAGTTACTACTGCTAGTGTTGATGTTTCCACTGCTACTATTAGTACTGCCAAAGACAAAGGTAAAGGTATAATGGAAGAATCTGAACCTGTACAGACCAAGACAAAGCTGCAGCAAGAACAAGAAAGACTTGGTTATGAAGCAGCTCTGAGATTACAAGATGAACTTGAGGAAGAAGAGAGGCAGAGGATTGCCAGTGTATAAGAAGCAGCTAGCTCTTTTAATATTGAAGAATGGGATGACATACAAGCTAGAGTTGAAGCTGATGAAGAGTTATTACAAAGGTTACAAGCAGAGGAAAGAGAGAAGTACTCTAAAGCTTAAAAAGCAAGATTGCTTGCAAAGCTTATCAATCAGAGAAAACGGTATTTTGCTGCACAAAAAGGTAAAGAAAGGAGGAATAAGCCACCCACACAGGCTCAATAGAGGACCTATATGTCTAATTATATCAAGCACATAGGAGCTTATACACTACAGCAGTTGAGAAGTTATTCTTTTGATGAGATTAAGAATCTGTTTGAAACAACAATGAGGAGAGTACACACTTTTGTTCCAATGGATAGTGAGATTGAAAGAGCAATTCCTGAGTCAACAGTTGGAAGTTCAAAAAGAGATGCAGAAGAAGAACTTGCTCAAGAAAGTTCAAAGAGACAAAAGACTAGAGAAAGCTCAATATCAGCTGAAGAACCAAAAGATAAAGAAGAAGAACTGTCACAAGAAAGGCTACAGCAAATGATGATAATAGTTCCAGAGCAAGGAATGAATGTTGAAGCTTTACAAACTAAGTATCCTATAATTGACTGGGAGATTTACACTGAAGGCACTAGGGGCAGTACTGGATGATCATCAGAGTTTGAAAGGTATAATCAGATACTGAGGGTACCATCACTTCTTTGTTGTATGCTAAAAGCTCTTTTACGGAAACTGACTTAGTGATGTTGTGGAGTCTAGTTAAGAGATGTTAATTCAACAGACCAAAGTGAGAATGACAAAGAAGGAGATATGGGTTGAGTTGAAGAGATTGTTTGAACCAGATACTGAGATGAGTTATGGAAAGCTTTAAAGCATACCTCAAATGAATTTAACTTTGGAGGCTATATGATTCATGTGGAGTGCATCATGTGTCTACAGAGAAAGGAATTGACATCTACATGCTAGTAGAGAAGGGGTATCCATTATCAAGGGGAACTTTTACATTGATGTTGGTTGCAAAGCTCTTGGTGGATCAAGATAATGAGATGTCCAGAGAACTTCTTGGGAAGATATTCATGCAGGCTGAAAGACCAAGAAGATGAAGTGTTTAGAGGAATCCTCTCAGAGAACAAAGTTTAATTCAATAAACTTGATGATTTGGAGGTAAATCACAAGTTTAGGGGAGGATTGTTAGGAATTAAAAGTCTTCATACTTAGTACTGCCAAGCCAACAGTTCCAGTATTTGCTCAAGGTTTACACACTTACACCAGTTATTAACCAGTTGTACTGCTAGACGTAAGTTTGTACTGCCAGTACTTAACTTAAGACTTCTGCATGATGTTTAAGACCTGTTGCATTGAAGATTAAGATGCCTATAAGCGTTAAGTCGTATCAAGATATTTGAGGGGGAGGGGGAGAGAAGATGTATATGTGTGTGTATTTTGTTTTTATAAAATGAAAAAAAATGTGTGATTTTTATAAATTTATTATCATATTATATATATTTATAATATATATATATATATATATATATATATATATATATATATATATATAAAGTTATAAATAAATGTGTAAAGTGTGTATAAATAGGGTTACAAATGAAAATATTACCACAGGGACCATATGTGTAATTTTTGAGTAATCTTTTATAAAATAGTGGTTCGGGACTCGTTTGAGCGACTTAACTAATGATTCAAATCACGAAACTTGCGCCATTGTTTTCCATATCATTTTTCTGATAAAAATGAGTATTTACTTGATAGTATTTCATAAATATTTTTATAACATTAAAAAAATATCCGTTATTTATTTGGTGAACCGGTTACGTCTCGTCCAAAATAAAATAATAATAAATAATAATAAAAATAAATTTCTAACCCATATATTCGCGTTATCAACAAACGTTTTCGAATAAAATGATGACTAAATTTATTAAATATTTTTATTTAATAAAACTGTTAATTAAATATAATTTAATTATTTTCTCGTTTCTAAATCTTGCGAGGGCATTTCAGTCACTTTCTGACTGTTTTCGGGTCTCGGTCAAAACTAAAAAGTTGTCCGGAATGTCGTTTTATATCAAATTGCTTTAGAGTCCGAATCGTGAAAACGTGATTTAGCGGTTCGTTTTTGATAAATTCTATGAATTAAATTATTTCCTTTTTCGTTTTCGAATCAAATAATTTAAAATAAATTTTATAAACGACAACATGTAATAATAAATATGATTTATTATTTAAATATGTTCTGAAAATTGACGGTTGTTATAGTCTTCCCACCTTAAGAGAGCGCCGTCCCGGTGCTCAATTTGTTTTATTCGTCCTTGGTTTACTAGTGATTAGATGAGTGGATATACCTAGGTCATTGTCGAGGTTTCCAACGAAAGTTTGAATGAACAAGAGTCAAAGCATATTACATGATCTTATGACTTGTATAAACGCCATTAATAGGGAAATCTCATTATAGTGAAACCTCAAGTAGTGGTTGTAGTTCGCCGTGAGTATGTTTGTAAAAGTTTCTATAATGTAAGAGTACGCTGAGTCTCGTTTCTAATATAGGTTAAGGTTCGATAAATTCACATCAACGTGGCTTAGGATGTAAGTACTCATCTACTTGGCAAGAGTCTAATTTAGTATATGACTTAAATTGGTTGTACTATTTGTCTGCCAATGGAGTAATTCATCTGAATACTATACGACATATGTTTATCTTGTTTAAGGTGGGTTTCATCACTTAGTTGATAAAGTTTGTACAATCTGGGACCACTCCAGGACCCCAACTAACAGCATAACATTATGATAATAACTATGACAAATGATGATGGGATGCAGAGGGTGAGGACCCTCCGAGAAACAATATCCTAAAAAAAAATTCAACAAATGAGAGGAGCTCGCGGAAGAGCTTATGCGAAAGACGGCGGATTATGATACTCAGTCGCTAGTTTAAGGACGAATCAACTCCATTAACTCAAGTGTGTAACAAGTCTGTTTGTTCTTTACGACAGTTCGTGATCGCGTGGATAGCAAGCAAAAGTATTTACTTAAGTACAGGTGATACTGCGACAGCTCCAAGTGAGGCCTTAAGATTCTGCTGAGTAGCAAGACACGATTGTGTCTCTAGACCTTTATAACGAATTCCGGTGATTATCGAGTTCAGGTTCATACTCGTCTCATATCGGATACCATTAAGCCCACTCATTTATAATTTATTATTTGCATAAAGAAGCGTCCCAATTTATGTAAATAATCAATTGATATATATTCATGCGTTCGGTGATTTATAATTTTATTATTTACTGGAAGAGGCGCCCAATCTTTTAATTAAACTTATATAAATCATCCTACTTAATAATTCCCGATGCAATACGCGTACCCACATAACTTTCAAGGTGATGGATGACATGACGATGCATGTGCTCTAATGAGTATGGGACGAGTGATTTAAAACTCGTCTTTGGAAGCTGGGAGTAAAAACTGCCAGGCGAGATCAACATAGAGTTCAAGATAGTTAATGAGTACTCGGTTAGAGTAAATAAGGTAAAGATCTCTATGAACGAATCAGCATAGCGATTATCATTATCAATTTCTATTACAATGTACCGCCTCCATACAGCTTGCAATACTTAGATTCATAGTATCCCATGGAAACAGAACTGGAAGGGCTTTGTTAAATAGCAATTTTCATATCATCCTCATATTACAGTTATACGCATAAAGACTTGTATTACTTAATTCATACATAAATTCCATGTAAACAACAATGTTATCGGTCTCATGTAATAAATTATAGTATAGAAGTATGAAGAAAAATATGTTTATTAGAGGCCATTGTTTAACTTTACAATGGCTCGAGATCGAAATGATAAACCATGTGCAACTACTAATGTACTAATCAAGTAAATGTGACATTGTATAACTCACAATGTCTCGAGGTATAATTGAGACCATTTGGTGCAACTCACAATGTCTAAGAAGTAAATGAGACCATTGTATAACTCATAATGTCTGAGGTATAATTGAAGACCAATGGCAGCTCACAATGTCTTAAGAAATGCTCTGGATTTTTATATAAAATAACTCTTATTAAATAACGTTTGATTTACGCAAGAATGTAAGCATATATATTACATATATGTTTGTCACTTACGCTCTTAATGTAGCACATAAGCAAGTAGCGTGTATGCACTTTTGAATATGTTCTTGATGTGATGCAATGTTTGTGAAAACGACTATAGTCTAGGGTAAAATTGCAAACCTAGTTCTCTTAGCCATGTTATCTGTGCTCTGATACCAATACTGTATCACCCCAAAATATTACATCGCAGCGGAATACACTTGGGGTGTTACTTCTAATACACAGCGCTAGTACTAAAGAACGACGTCTAATGTGTCGTTTGTTAAAACAATTCGTCTTGATTTTATGAAATCATAAAATTAATATTAGTCCCATAATTGCATCACACTGACAAGCTTGAAAGCGACACAAAAGATTTTGTTCATTTGTAGAAATCCATTATGAATTTGTCATATTTAGACTCCTAATGCACATAAGTTAAGCCAAGATCTAATTTACCTGAGAAAAACATGCTTAAAAAAACTTGTCAAACATAAGTGTGAGTTCTAGGTATAGTTTAGATATGATATAAACAAAGTTTCAAAAGTATATATGACAATTTAATTCCATTAAATGTCATTCAAAATTATAAGGTTATGATTTCTAAAATCTAACAGTTGCCAAAACATGCACAGCTCTTTAAATCTCCAAATAGTCGCCAAAAGTATAACATTCGACACCAAGATTTTCCCCTATTGTGACTAAAGCAACCGCAACTATCACAAACATTATAAAACTTCCTTTTGCGGTTCCATTTTAAAACGATCTTGAATTTTTAAAGTCATGAATTTAAAAGTTATACCGCTATTATAATTCCTTAAACTTTATTATAACAATTCTATATTGACTTTCATATTATGGACATGATCTACATATAGTCATTATGTGTTTATATAAATTATATATAGTATTGTTTATTGTTTGTGTAATTAATCTCAAGTAGAATTAGTTTCATTGTTGATGTTGTTTTAATAAGATCGATCAAACTTATTTAAACCCAAATGTGAGACTCGAACATGGATTAATGGTGATTTATGTCTATGATCTCAATTTAGCTTATTTCTTGTTAATTAGTATAAGGCAATTTATGACTTACACGCTATGATTAGCTTATATTTAATGTATTGATAAAGATAGTTCTAAGGTATACCTCTAGGTTTAATAAGATTTAGATCAAAACGAAACAAGATCGCCACTGCAGCGAGCTACCGATTTAGCCTACCAAAAAAGTTAACTGAACACTACGGGTCTTCGAACACCAATTCAAATACTATCACTATTATAAACGAGGGCGTAGGTTTGTGATCGAGACCTAATCTGGCATACACCAACAGTAAAGTTGAATTATGCTTGTCTCCAAGTCTCTTATTTGTGCATATAAATTGTGTTATAAAGGTTGTTTATGATTTTTGTTGACGTTTGAGAGAAGGCTTATAAAAAGGATGTAGTTATTGTTCAACAATACGGTGGTGTTTTATAGGCGTCACGAGGTAAATAATATAACTTAGCTAGGGTCACCAATAATTTGGCTTTGTTCATAGCCAAGGAACAAACTTAGGTTCACCTGCTCCTTCTTGAGCCGCGGGATGGGGAAGAAAGACGACAAAGGAGTTTTGCTTTTCATGTCTTGGTAGCATCTTATTTTATTTAGGCTTTGACTAGTCTTGGAAAGGAACATGGAATGGTTAAAATTATATAAAAAAAATATTAGCTAAAGGATTATAAGAAAAAAAGGAAAACGTTGACCATAGAAGTATGTTTTGTGAAGTTAAAAATATCACGACAGTATCGAACCATGTTTAACTAAAATGAAAGGTTTAAAATCAGTATAACGAGGTGCCTGGTTAGAAAACCAATCAACGTTTTTGCTATGTAGCATTCAACGAGGTTCTTGTCTTACGCGCGCTGATCGCGGAGCGGCGCGAAGCTATTTTTGCAAAAGTAACGATACGCCATCAGTAATATTTTTCAGTGTTTGGGACTTCATTTGATGTGAACTTATCGATTTATTCAAGTACGAAACTTGCTGCCATTGTTTTCCAAATCCATTTTCTGATTTAAATGAGTATTTTTTCTGATATATTTCGCAAAATTCTTTATAAACAATTTATAAAAATGTTCGTGATTTATTTGGTGATATCCGGTTACGTCTCGTTCAAAACGTAAAAATAGTAATATATTTTTAGGCCCGTATATTTGCGTTATCAACAAAACGTTACTGAATTAAATGTATGTCTCTAATTTATTAATTATTTTCATAATAAAAGTGTAAATTAATTATAATTTAATTATTTTCTCGTTTCTAAATCTTGCGAGGGCATTTCAGTCACCTTATGACTGTTTTCGGATCTCGGTAAAAACTAAAAAGTTGTCAGGAATGTCGTTTTACATCAAATTGCTTTAGAGTCCGAATAATGAAAACGTGATTTAGCTGCTCGTTTTTGATAATTCAACCTAGGAATAACTTATATCTCCTTTAAATTCGATAATTCTCGGTTGTTCATATTGGGAATCTGAAGACTTAGTTCATGAACACTATAGATTGATAAACCACATAAGGAAGGGGATGGTGCATGGCACATTAGGGTTGAATTAATTGACCCCGATAGGGGAAAAGTTTGATAGGGCATTCCAATCAATTCTAACGACTAGGGAACTTTCACCAAAAGAAAATCCAAGTGATAACCTTAACTTGGATCATTTCCATGATTCCTAGCGATCGCGACTTCGAGTCTAGCTAAAAGACTCTCTAATAAACAAAATCCCTTATTAGGAGGAAACCTAATCTTTTTAATTTCTGCATTTTAGATGTGTCATGTGTTTTAATTCTTTATTGTTTGTTATTATCGTTTGAAAATATTTTTGTATATCATTTGCTTGGATTTGTTTTATGGTCGTCTAATCTCCATTCAAAGGAATTTTGCAAAAAAATAAAAATAATAATAAGTGTTGGGGAAATATCCGGTTTTTAAGAACCAATTCTTTAAACAAGTCAAATAAATAATTTTGATTAATTCGCGTCTTGTGTGTTCGAGTCATATGATTGTGTTAATAGATTTCGTGGTGTTTGCACTAAACTTTGGCAGGAAATACTAAGTGGACTTGCGTGTAGAAATTTTTCAAGAAAGAAAAAAAATTCTCTACAGAATATGGAGACGGATGTCTAGGATTATCCTGACGGCGCGTCCATAGACATAGCTACAGGAAATTTGATTTTTAACTTTAAATTTTTTTGTATAATTTATGTAATGTTTACATTGCTTAAAAACCGGCAAGAAACCATGAATGCATTCAACACATTCATTCTATCCTTTTAAGTTATTTGTCATAGAGTCGAAAACGTAAAAACATATAGTTGTATATTTATCATTCCGTCGATTTTACGCTAGGTATGTTTGCATCTGGTCTTTGATTTGCAGGATATATTTGATAAGAAGAAGGCCGGAAGTTCTTAGGAGATTCATGTGGACAATTCTTTGATGACGATTTAGCCGGTTTATCATCTGTTTCTTCTCTATCTTTTAGCAAAACCAGGGGAGTACTAGTTTCTTTTGCTCTCTTTTCTTTTCCCTTTATTCGTTTAGGGGTACTTTGTAAAACATTGGGGACAATGTTCGTGATAAGTGTAGGGGAAATAAAAGCCTTAGAAACTATTCCACCATTTGTATGAGTAATGTATCAAAACATCGCGTAAAAGGTAATTTTGACCCAAATTTAAAAAAATTTGTGGCATATTAAAATGTGAACTTAGTTCTAACGAGACGTCTCATTAGATAGGGAATTATACGACTAAGCGAAAAAAACTTCCAAATCAAATGAATTCCCACCCCAAATTGTGAGGTTCTCCCCTAGTTAGATCTAAAGGAATTCGGGTATCCATTTTTTATGCCCAAGATAATTTTACATTTAGCTTGTTCGAGTTAAGGTTAGAAAGCACTCGTATGTGTCTATTTCGTCGTTACGAATGTGTATGTATGATCTTGTCGCCTTTTCTGGAACATTGGTATCGCTTTAAAATTATATGAGTGTACCGGCAGTGTATTAAATTCTAGAACTTATTTTTATGATGCATCCCGAGACCGCACAGTGAGAATTAGGATTTGCTAAATGATAAGAGGCACTAGGATTAACCCATGTTTTAAACATGTATTTGTTATGATGGTCACCTCGATCATATAACTATCCCACACCCTTCCCATGCACTCATTTTTAGTGCAGGATACCCCTAGTACACTCCTCCGAGCCTATCCTTTTCACGGTTCTCATAACTTTTTGGTTAAGCCAGACTATTAATGAAGAGCATTGTTAACCCTTAAACCAATTGTTACACCCAAATCGCCTTAGCCTACCTTGCATGTACTCGCTTTTAGTACATTATTGTTTTAACCTAAGTTAATTTTTTGAGTACATGGTTGTTAAGTCCTTATCCTTATATATACAGTTTTGGAACAATTGGGATTCATGGTAGTATTTATCTTATGAAGAATTAGGGAAGAAGTAATTTATTACCCCTAATAGATCTCAATAAGCACTCTATGTTATGTTGATCCACCTCAATTCGGGTCATTAGTTAGATTGTAATTTATGAGTTCTAAAACTCAAGTATAGGGGTGTGTTATAAACCCCAAGTTATGATGTATTAAGTTCAAAAAAAAGAGAAAAGAAAAGAAAAGAAATTGATGTAGAGTTGTGGAGTTTGTATATCTTTGTCCGAGTCTTTGGCTTAGCAACCCAATCAGCGTGTATTCGTATAAAATATTAGTCCCATAATTGCATCACACTGACAAGCTTGAAAGCGACACAAAAGATTTTGTTCATTTGTAGAAATCCATTATGAATTTGTCATATTTAGACTCCTAATGCACATAAGTTAAGCCAAGATCTAATTTACCTGAGAAAAACATGCTTAAAAAAACTTGTCAAACATAAGTGTGAGTTCTAGGTATAGTTTAGATATGATATAAACAAAGTTTCAAAAGTATATATGACAATTTAATTCCATTAAATGTCATTCAAAATTATAAGGTTATGATTTCTAAAATCTAACAGTTGCCAAAACATGCACAGCTCTTTAAATCTCCAAATAGTCGCCAAAAGTATAACATTCGACACCAAGATTTTCCCCTATTGTGACTAAAGCAACCGCAACTATCACAAACATTATAAAACTTCCTTTTGCGGTTCCATTTTAAAACGATCTTGAATTTTTAAAGTCATGAATTTAAAAGTTATACCGCTATTATAATTCCTTAAACTTTATTATAACAATTCTATATTGACTTTCATATTATGGACATGATCTACATATAGTCATTATGTGTTTATATAAATTATATATAGTATTGTTTATTGTTTGTGTAATTAATCTCAAGTAGAATTAGTTTCATTGTTGATGTTGTTTTAATAAGATCGATCAAACTTATTTAAACCCAAATGTGAGACTCGAACATGGATTAATGGTGATTTATGTCTATGATCTCAATTTAGCTTATTTCTTGTTAATTAGTATAAGGCAATTTATGACTTACACGCTATGATTAGCTTATATTTAATGTATTGATAAAGATAGTTCTAAGGTATACCTCTAGGTTTAATAAGATTTAGATCAAAACGAAACAAGATCGCCACTGCAGCGAGCTACCGATTTAGCCTACCAAAAAAGTTAACTGAACACTACGGGTCTTCGAACACCAATTCAAATACTATCACTATTATAAACGAGGGCGTAGGTTTGTGATCGAGACCTAATCTGGCATACACCAACAGTAAAGTTGAATTATGCTTGTCTCCAAGTCTCTTATTTGTGCATATAAATTGTGTTATAAAGGTTGTTTATGATTTTTGTTGACGTTTGAGAGAAGGCTTATAAAAAGGATGTAGTTATTGTTCAACAATACGGTGGTGTTTTATAGGCGTCACGAGGTAAATAATATAACTTAGCTAGGGTCACCAATAATTTGGCTTTGTTCATAGCCAAGGAACAAACTTAGGTTCACCTGCTCCTTCTTGAGCCGCGGGATGGGGAAGAAAGACGACAAAGGAGTTTTGCTTTTCATGTCTTGGTAGCATCTTATTTTATTTAGGCTTTGACTAGTCTTGGAAAGGAACATGGAATGGTTAAAATTATATAAAAAAAATATTAAGCTAAAGGGATTATAAGAAAAAAAAGGAAAACGTGACCATAGAAGTGTGTTAGTGAAGTTAAAATATCACGGAGTATCGACCATGTTTAACTAAAATGAAAGGAATAAAAATCAGTATGCGAGGAGCCTGGTTAGTAAAACAACTCGTTTTGCTATTTAGCCTTCAACGAGGTTTGTCATCCGCGCGCTGTCGCGGAGCGCGCGAAACTATTTTTGCAACGTACCGATAACGCCAAGTACTATTTTTCAGTGATTGGGACTCATTTGAGTGACTTATCGAATTATTCAAGTTACGAAACTTGCGCCATTGTTTTCCAAATCATTTTTCTGATAAAAATGAGTATTTATTTGATAATATTTCGTAAACATTTTTATAACATTTATAAAAATGTTCGTTATTTATTTGGTGAACCGGTTACGTCTCGTTCAAAAGTAAAAATAGTAATAAATTTTTAGCCCGTATATTTGCGTTATCAACAAACGTTACTGAATAAAATGATGACTAATTTATTAAATATTTTCATTTAATAAAAAGTGTAAATTAATTATAATTTAATTATTTTCTCGTTTCTAAATCTTGCGAGGGCATTTCAGTCACCTTATGACTGTTTTCGGATCTCGGTAAAAACTAAAAAGTTGTCAGGAATGTCGTTTTACATCAAATTGCTTTAGAGTCCGAATAATGAAAACGTGATTTAGCTGCTCATTTTTGATAATTCAACCTAGGAATAACTTATATCTCCTTTAAATTCCGAAAATTCTCGGATGTTACATATATGGGAATCAGAAGACTTAGTTAAGAACACTATAGATTGGGATAAACCACCTAAGGAAGGGGATGGTGCATGGCACATTAGGGTTGAATTAATTGACCCCGATAGGGGAAAAGTTTGATAGGGCATTCCAATCAATTCTAACGACTAGGGAACTTTCACCAAAAGAAAATCCAAGTGATAACCTTAACTTGGATCATTTCCATGATTCCTAGCGATCGCGACTTCGAGTCTAGCTAAAAGACTCTCTAATAAACAAAATCCCTTATTAGGAGGAAACCCAATCTTTTTAATTTCTGCATTTTAGATGTGTCATGTGTTTTAATTCTTTATTGTTTGTTATTATCGTTTGAAAATATTTTGTAATCATGCTTTGCTTTGTTTTTAATGTCGTCTTAATCTCATTCAAAGGAATTTTGCAAAAAAATAAAAATAATAATAAGTGTTGGGGAAATATCCGGTTTTTAAGAACCAATTCTTTAAACAAGTCAAATAAATAATTTTGATTAATTCGCGTCTTGTGTGTTCGAGTCATATGATTGTGTTAATAGATTTCGTGGTGTTTGCACTAAACTTTGGCAGGAAATACTAAGTGGACTTGCGTGTAGAAATTTTTCAAGAAAGAAAAAAAATTCTCTACAGAATATGGAGACGGTGTTAGGATTATCCTGACGGCGTCCCTAGCCTAGCTACAGGAAAATTTGATTTTTAACTTTAAATTTTTTTGTATAATTTATGTAATGTTTACATTGCTTAAAAACCGGCAAGAAACCATGAATGCATTCAACACATTCATTCTATCCTTTTAAGTTATTTGTCATAGAGTCGAAAACGTAAAAACATATAGTTGTATATTTATCATTCCGTCGATTTTACGCTAGGTATGTTTGCATCTGGTCTTTGATTTGCAGGATATATTTGATAAGAAGAAGGCCGGAAGTTCTTAGGAGATTCATGTGACAATTCTTTGATGACGATTTAGCCGGTTTATCATCTGTTTCTTCTCTATCTTTTAGCAAAACCAGGGGAGTACTAGTTTCTTTCGCTCTCTTTTCTTTTCCCTTTATTCGTTTAGGGGTACTTTGTAAAACATTGGGGACAATGTTCGTGATAAGTGTAGGGGAAATAAAAGCCTTAGAAACTATTCCACCATTTGTCTTTTGCTTTGTCCTTAAAATGATGAGTAATGTATCGAAACATCGCGTAAAAGGTAATTTTGACCCAAATTTAAAAAAATTTGTGGCATATACCAGTGAAACTTAGTTCTAGAGAGTCCCATTGGATAGGGAATTATACGACAAGCGAAAAAACCCTTCCACTCAAATGAAATTCCACCCCCAAATTGTGAGATTCGCCCCTAGATCTTTAGGAATTCGGGTATCCATCTATGATGCCCAAGATAGTTTATACCTTTAGCTTGCTCGAGTTAAGGTTCGAATGCAGTCATATGTGTCTATTCCGTCGTTACAGATGTGTACATGTGGTCTTTGTCGCCTTTTCTGGAACATTGGTATCGGTATTAAATTATATAAGAGTGTACCGGTAGTGTATATAATTCTAGAACTTGCTTTAGTGATGCATCCCGAGACTGCGTAGTGAGTATTATGAATTGCTAAATGATAAGACGCACTATGATTAACCCATGTTTAAAACCTGTAATTATTACTATGGTCACCTCGACTATATAACTATCCACACACCCGTGCTTAGCACTCTTATTTAGTCACAAGGACTCCCCTAGTGAAACCCTATGAGCCTATCTTTTTTCGTGGTTTCGTAAATTTTTCAGGTAGATTATGGACTGTTAATGAAAAGTACTGTTAAACCCTTAAACCAATTGTTACACCCGAAACCTTAGCCTACCTTGTATGTACTCGCTTTTAGTACATCGTTGTTTTAACCCAAGTCAATTATTTAAGTATACGGTTGTTAAGTCCTTATCCTTGTATATACTGTTTTGGGACGATTGGGATTCATGGTAGTATTTATTTCACGGAAGAATAGGGAAGAAAAGTTAAGTCAATGCCCCCATATGTTTGTCAAATAGTCTCCATGTTATGTTGATCCAACTCAATTCGGGTCATAATTTAGTTTATTTATCGAGTATGTAAAAGTTCAAGTGTAGGGGTGTATCTATAAACCCCCAATGGCAGGGCAAAAGTGCACAAAAAAATAGAAAAAAAATGAAAAAAAAGAGAGAAAAAGAAAAAAAATCAAAAATATATATATATAAAAAAGGTAAAAAAAATGTACGGGCTTCCATTTTCTTAGTTTATGTTTATGTTCATCTTAGAGTTAAGAAAAGAAAAATAAAGAGTTTGATGTATAGTTTTGTAGAGTTTGTACATCTTGTCGGAGTGGTAGAGTCTTTGGCTTAGCAACCAAACCAACGTGTATTCTTATAGATAATTAACTCACCACTTCACCCAAAAGTCACTCCCCAAATATTTCCCATCTATTTCCGTTTCCATGTTATCATATTACACCTACACCCCACAACCCTTTAAAGACCTCTTTGATAGTAACTATTAGTACTTACGCTAGCGGTGGAGGTTTGATCATTTATCAAGCCTATGGTAATTTGTATGCTACGACAGGTAATGAGTGTTATATTTTCCATTTCCATATTGTCATAATTTATTATACACCGAGAGAGAGAGAGAGAGAGAGAGAGAGAATATCCAAACACTTATTGTGAGGTGCTAGTGTATCTTTTCCGTGCTTCTAGTTACGAGGTCTAATTGGTTGTGCCATGAAAGCCTTTAAAGAGTAAGTTGACTGCCCCCGATATTGCATTGTCTAGGTAGAAAAGCTCATTTGCTTGGGGACAAGCAAATCCTAAGTGTAGGGGTATTTGATGAGGTGTAATTTTATACACTTTTTCGAGGTCATTTTACCTTTATAATCATGCAAAAATGCTTTAAATATGTGCTTAATCGTTTCTTTTTACATTTTTAGCACTTGAAAGACATTTGGAGGAAATACACGTGACTTGGGCTTAATTTTGGAAGAAACCGAACAAGATGGCAAATGGGTATGAAGACACAATTGATGAATGAAGATCAGAGAGTGGAGACGCCGTATGGATTTATTATGACGCCATCTGAAGCATTAAGCGATGTCTTCTGGGTTTATTGTGACGCCGTCTGGATCAGCTATCAAATATGAAGCCCTAGAAACCCTAGCGTGGGGATGGCATCTGGAGAATATGTGACGCCGTCGCGCCCTGAAGTCTATATATATAAACTTGATTTTTACGATTTAAATATACATTATCATATAGGATTAGGGTTTAGTTCGTGGGAGGTCAACTTGTACCAGATTTTAGGAGTATTTTAGGGTTTCCCAACCCTTCTATACCTTCCCTAATTGCTTGATTCATAATAGTGAAGTTCTTTTATCCTTTATCTTTCAATATGTCTTTTTGTTTGATTGATATTTATGCTTCATGTATCTTGAACATGCTAGGCTAGATCTTTTAAGTGTTTGCTTATGATTGCATGTGAATTGGTATGTAGATCTTAATTATATTGCTTCTTGTTGATGTGTGTGCATGCTTAGTCTCTAGAACCCTAGTTACTTAAGTGTATCAAAGATCTAGAGCGGCATGATTGTGTAGAAAGGATTCCATAGGTAACAGTCTTCATACTACCTTACCCGTATGTGGATGATCCCCTTTAAGTATTTTAATGCGCGCATATCTCCCTAGGGGTTGTGTAATAGTCTTCATACTACCTTACCCGTATGTGGATGATCCCCTTTAAGTATTTTAATGCGCGCATATCTCCCTAGGGGTTGTGTAATAGTCTTCATACTACCTTGCAAGGTACCATGTAGACGGTGTTTTCGTGTAATTCGTCATGCTTCTCGAAAATACTTACACATACATCGCAAGTGTGACAAGGCAATAGAGTTAGGAAAGCATACCAAGGACCATGCATGATTAAGTAAACACTATTCCCCTATCATACGAATTCTCTTCTCCTTACTTAGTTTAATTAGTTAATTATTAGTATTAATCAAACCACCTTCATACCCGAGATTTTACTTGCTTTTATTAATTATAAAAATACAAAAATATTCTTCTTTCAATCTTTTAGATCTTAGTTATATTTAGTTTGGACCTTCACAGTGTTATTCCCCTAGAGAACGATAACAACCCCCGTGTCTTGCCTATACTACACTACAATGGTTAGGTGTACTGCCTAGGGAGCTGTAAAACTGAAGTGGGATTTACAACTTCATCAACATAGTTTATGTAGGTCGTACCTCGAGAACGCGGACCAAGGATTGTTTTGAAAATCATGAAGGTTTTGAAAGTTTGGTCCAACACTCTGAGGTGTTTTTAGCCTTTGATTTAGGAAGAAGTTTTCTCCCCTTTGGAAGGTACTATGTTGATGATACGAAGACCTTTGGTTGTTATAAGAATTTCTTCTTTCCGAAGAGTGGTTATTTTGAAAAGAATGTATTCGGTTATATGAGTTTGAAGGTCTCATATTTGGTGTAGGTAAAAGAGGTCTATGGTCAACTCAAGGTTTAGTGTATCGAATGTGGAAATTAAAAGGGGAGGGATTCAATAGTTTACCCGTTAATTGACGTTTTAAAACTTTGCTTATAAAAATGTTAGATTTGATTTTATGTGATATCAACCAACAATATGGACAAACAATATACCTAACTACAAACAATACAATCACAATATAACTAGCCACTACAAGATATAAGATGAGAGTTAAGAGATAAGAGATAGAACAATCAAACCACAACATTGAGAATTATAATGGTTCGGCTACGAAGCTCTTCTTCACCCCACTTTACTCCCCGAGTATCCGACTCGAGATTTCACTATGTCAACAAGCTTCGTTTAGGCGAAGAAAACCCTTACACGTCATTTATACCAATTTTTGACACTAAGCTAAATGTCGAGTCCTATCTTAGCTAAAACCAATCTACCACTTCACAAGAGTATTTTATGCTTAAACTACTAGCCTGCGCACAATCAACACTTTTAGATTTATACACTTTCCGGATCTACACAACTACACAAGAAATATAGAGATCAAATCTAGAAGAAGATAGGAAAGAATCACTAATCTACAACATTTTATTTCTTGGCGAATACGAGTGTTCTTCTCTTGCACTTGAGGGAAGAAGAAAGAAGGAGAGATTGGATTACTTAAAACAAGATTAAGCAAGCTAGTGATCAAAGGTTTTAGAGAGATGTAGAAGAATTTAGAGAGAAAAAGAAAACAAAAACTATGTGCAAAGAGGTTCAAAATCTGCCAAGGAATAATGTAGTATTTATAGGCAAGAAAGAATAACGTCTCTTGGGGGCAGTCCTAGCGGTCCCAGATATATCTGGGGTTCGTTCTACCTATCAAGGGGCCGCTCCTATGTAGACGCTCCTTTTTTTGTCTTTTAGTGAGGAAATGTTTATCTGGTCCAGAATCTTTTGTTTTGGAAGGGAAAACCAGATTTTGAATTTATATATTTAATTAAAACATTTCTTTAATTAATAAAAATATTTTGTATATTTTTTTTATAAAAAGGTTTTATTACATTTGTAAAAATATATAGTTTAAGACAAAAATATTATCTTTGATCACTAATCATGTTTAATGATTTGTTTATACATATCTTACGTGATTTAAGTCGAAATGAAAGTTTACGACAAATAACGTGTATACGTTTATTTTTATCGTAGAATGTTTTTACATTTTGTGATCTTCAAAACGTAGAGAGGTCGAAAAGTATAAATAACGTTTCTAGTCTCTCCCTTTTTGATGATGACAAAATTTAAACTCATTTTATATAAAAATAAAGTTTACAAGTTATTAATGAGTTTTAGTCCATTTCCCCTTTTTGTCGAATAAAAAAGGTTAGCTGTTAAGTAAAGAAGAGAAAGAAATCGACGATGATAATGCTCCCCCTTGATGTATAATCCCCCTCATTTGGTGTCTTAGAACGAGGATAATGATTATTGACTCTTCTAGGTGGTGAAGTTTTTGACCTAAAATTTGGTTTATAAAATCCAACTCCGGGTTTTAACGTGTTGGAAATCATGGTCTAAAACCCTAATATTACGTGAATATAAAACGAGCTACGCAGCGGAATTAAACTCATATAGCACTTATAATTAACAGAAAACATACCGAATAGCAACCAAGCTACGTAAAGAACCAAAGTTTTCTTCGAGTACACGCATGTGTGTAATACATGCGGAACCGAAAACCCTTTGAGTTACTAAAGCAAGTAAGCTTTACGCGTATCATACACTACACGTCAGCCAATACCACCCGAATGCTAGTTCCATGAACCAACGCTCAAGAATACATCAAGTAATCGAAAAAACCAAAACCCTAAAGGGTGTTTGTTTCGTTCGACTACAAGGAGAAGAGAAGAAGGGAATGGGATCAATAATGAGGTCTAGGGATCCTCTATTTATAGTGTTAGGATTAGGGTTACATAGCTTTGGGAAAAAACTACCTAATCATGTCACTTTTGGTCCTTCCTTTTTCTCTCCATATATCTGGCCCCCATAATGTACCAACACACCCTTTTTATAGGACTTTTTGACTTTCTCAATTATTTATGGATAATTACTTTTAATTACCCATTAATTAAAAAGCCTTATAGTTAATTATTCGTAAACGAACTAATCAACGATCGTTAGTATTCTATCGTTGGAATATTAATATACATAATAAATATACATTTATATTATTATATACATTAATCGAGTATTAATACATATATAATAAATATACGCTTATATTATTATATATACCTATAGAGTGATATATATATGTGCATTAACGTGTGTGACCCCGTAGGCTCATGTAACATTTCGTATTTTTCAGGTCATTTACGACGCTATTTAAATTCACTATTTATTTTATTTTCTCGTACGCATTCGCTTTTAATTTTAATCGATACGTTAAATCGCGTAAACTAAAAAAAAAATCAACAATCAACGTAAACGGGCACCAAACAAATTAAAGTTTATGTCAAGCCATCATTATATTTTTTTTCAAAAGTAATAATTAACTTTTATATTTTATTTTTGTTGGTTACGTAAATTAAATACGTTTCGCGATAAATTGCGTTTAGGCACTCCGGAGACACCAAAACAATTCTCCGCTTCAACAAATACCCCACATTACTACCCAATACATAAAATTACTAAGACATCATCACCTACATCTATCTTATTTTCGAAATTCATGCCAAGTGTACAAGAAGAATATCAAAACTCTTCACTTTTGGTCAAAAAGACACCATACATCCAAATTAACACCCTACTTCATTAAAACCACCAAACTGTATCATTGACTCATTAGACCAAACCTAAGACCAAACCCATCACTTTGAACCTTACATTGTCCTCTTTTACCAGGTCTTGCTACCATACTGCATGTAAACATAATAAAAGATATCTCATTCATGCATAACACTTAGAAAAAAATCAACATAACCTCTCTTTTGCTCCATATAGCTCACGGCTCAAGCAAGCTCCCAACCAAACCCATACCAATTTTATACAACCATACACACCTATACTACATCATCCCAAGATATTCTAACGTGTTTTCCAACATTGGCTAACCCTTTATTCAAGTATATTAATCAAGAAAAGTGAAAACTAGTGTTTAATGAAAGCCAAGGGTTTATATCTAAACAAGGTTTAGATACTATGGTCATCATCTTACAACTAATAAGGTTAAAACTAAAAACCTTCATGTCCTTTATTTCATCATTTTTATACGTTTACATGTTTTATATAACTATAACACCACTTAGATTTTTTATATGTAAAACGAATTATCACTTATGTTTAAGAATTTACACAACTTTTTCTTAGTCATAGGTTATATATATCAAGAAAAAGGAATAATAAATATTTTGACAAGTTTGTTTTACAGTATTAAACCTGATTTTGTATAAAATTGGTTTATAAAGTTAATAAAACAAACTCTTTATAAATGAAACACACTTGATAATAAAAGGGAGAGATTGATTTCGACTTCATATAGTAGGTTTGGACATTACATAAAAATAATACGCCTCATGAACTATTCCAAAACAGATACGAAACTCGAAAAACCGATTTTTATAACGAAAAAGATACGTTATTTACTAGTTTACGACAAAAAGAAAAAAATAAACCTTTTATAAAACTATTTTTATAAAATTTACTATTCATTACAGAAAGTGATATTTTTAAAACATCAAAAATATGATATAACTTTTAATTACGAGATCGTACTCGAAAGAATCGTTAAAAACGGAGCTATAACGAATAAAATACGACGTTTACGAGTTTACGATAACAAAAACTATAAAAATAAGTATATATCTGTTATGAACAGTAAAAATCACTATTCATCAGAAAAACTAAAATTTTAAAAATGTTATATTTTGATAACTCGACTTAATACGAAAATGTGGGCATAAGAAACGTAAGAAACGGGCTTAAAACGAGAAAGTTACGCATTATTTTCTAACTTGTGCACTATTTCCTGAGGAGAATTAGAGTGTTCGTTTTAAAATAAATTTTTGCGAAACATTTAGAATCATTAATATAAAATTTGATACATGTCTTAACTGTAAAATATTTATTGTACAAAGACAATAGAATTATAAATTCGATTACAGAGTCAAATAACGATAATATTATCAAATGCAAATAAAATATTTTATTCGCGAAACAAGAGTAGACTGAGAGATGTACTATATAGAATCAAACGTTGTATTAGTATCAAAGTAGCTATATATACTGGGAGTTTTCATAAAGGCCCTCTTCGGGTGTCGTATCGACGAGTTGTTGATTTACGATTTAAAGTGTCCAGCCTCCTCATACGTTCACTACACGACCTCTTAATTATGATAGCCGCGAACCGATAGTAATATGAGTCAATACGCCCTATAAAGACTCATAAGTGTTTAGTACATTATACAACCTATATTGGATAGGATGGCCTCGGAAACCTCATTTTTCTATTGTGAATACTTGTTGATTACCATTCACTCAAGGTGAGTTCGTAGCCCCTTTTTCTACTACTTGCTTTATTAAATACGGGGGAGATTACATGCTTGATTTCTTTGGACACAAGTGTTTTCAAAACTGTATGCTATTTCCTGATTACATTATTGCCTAAGTTACCGTATTGCCATTTAAGTCCCCTTTTATCATGAACCGTTAATTACCTGCTGGGTATACGCTAGTGTTATGGATAGATCTATCGGGACTGACCATCCCCGTCTGGGCTGTGGTTTCTAGTTGACCATTGACGCATTTAACATTCGAAGAAAATTCGTAGGATGTTTGGCAGCATCTGTATTGAGAAAATTCGTAGGATGTTTTTGTAACATCTGTATCCGTGTTGGGGCACAAACCTCGAGTACTGGTTTGATTACAGTTTATTACGTTAAGGTTCGGTGTCATGAGCTTAGGGCAATAATACAATGTGTTGGACTATTGAATGTGTTTCATAGTCTACTATTACTTAAATCTTGTGGTCCACGCTATTTCCTGATAAACCTATGAATTCACTCAACAATTTTGTTGACGTTTTAGCATGTTTTAATCTCAGGTGCTGAGGTATAAGCTTGGATGGGAGCCGTGACGGATATCTATTAGAGGGATTCTGATTTCTTAAATTCAATGAAACTTTTGTCTTATAAAATCTTAATGTCTTTTTATCAAAACTATGGGACCTAACGTGAAAACTCTGATCTTTTGTAATGACATTGAATGAATCTTATTTTTAACGTCCATTTAAGGTCGTTTTCTATATCTTGATTTTTGTACTTTGACGTAGCACCCCAATGTTACCATTCCGCTGCGACCTGATTTTGGGGGTGTTACAGCTCACGTATTCACAGCCATATAAATATCCGTATGGCATGAGCATAAAACCAACAGCTCCCACTTGCGAATGTCATGGTCATAGAATATAACATACTAACATTGACGAATAGTCTAGCAACATCATTAATGCTCATAAAAATACTTGAGTATATAGTTTTGGTAAACAACTCAGCCCTTAATGGTTTCAGTTAGTCCTATCCTTTTGTTTTAGATACATGTTAAATATGAATATGGATCAATAGTCATTCCATAGTTTAACGATTATGTTTCTCGCATCTGTATTGGTCATGATTACCCAACGTAAAAAGAATCATCTTAACTACACTTTGGGCGCGGCCACACAAACATCTGATCAACCCAGCTAGGGGCCCAGTAAGTATCTAACTCCCAAACATGTGGAGGAACAAATTCTATTTTGACTACAAGTGTCCATCATGTACTTCAAAACACTTCTGAAAATAGCCCTTATAACTACCTTTTGACAGACTAGTGGTAGGCTTATAATTAAGAAATGCTATCCATACATGCAAAAGCCGCTTGCATCTCAAGTCTAAGGATAAACATAACTTTTACCATGTGTGTAATGCACCTAATGACGCCGATCCATAAAGTGATCTACACAGGTGAGGTATCTAATATTTAACCTCATTGAATAACATTGGAATTTGCACGAAATCATTTTTCATAATTCTTTAAGCGAATACAAGACCCACACATCTTCAGCATTTGTCTTATCTAACAATATTATTCCACCATATTGTAACAACTGACAATTGACATAGTTTAGAATAAATAGATTTATTTAAGGATTTAAACATGCAAATATAGAACACAGTAGCATAAATGAAAACGATCATACCACGTATATCAATTCATTATTTAATACAACTACTTACAGTTCCATTATCCAATACCTAATAAGACCAGTGCATAATGATCCTAGTTAAGTACTAATGTCTTATTCACAACAATCACAATTAGTGGTAAGGCATAGGTTCCATGAACATAACAACTAGGTCATGATCTTGTGGGACTTTAAGAATACTTATTTCAAGAATTCACGAATAGTGAAGTACTTTGAATAATGATGATTGTTATTTTGTAAGTGTGCACTCACTTATAAGTGTCACTTATATGAGTCTAGTCACATTTACATTCCATAAGATGTATGACATACAAAACATCCTAATGAAGACAGTCATCTCAACAGTTTTCCAAACTATAAAGCATTCTTATTCTTTTAATATAGTATTATGCAACTATGCTTTTTAAACCAAGCATATGTAGCCAACAATGTTATCATCCATGATGAAAAACTTGCTTCGACTAAGATTAAGTATCATCTCAATTAAAACAAGCACTAGTGTATACAACAACACTATGCTAAACTACCCTAAATTCTAAACACTTCTTTGATAATGTTTAGATATCACACAAACCCAAGGTTTGTTGATCATAATGATCTTACTATGATTACCACAATGTATATCTATAGTATCTCCATTATTAATTCTAGGAATGAATTCCTAATTTAAACATTAATCAAAATGTTCCTTCTAATAATATCTTTTAATTAGATTCCAATTTTGTCAAATCATCTTACACTCATGCAAATGATACAACTAATCACATATACAATATGATGTCCATAATGAATCCTTTAGTGGGACTTAAGGTTTCCATTCATGTGTTCAATCTTACCAAGTGAGATAGATCATTCGAGTTTCACTCAATGATAATTCATATTGCATTCAGACTTAATTCACCACATATGTATCAAACATATTATTCTAAGGTTACATGTTCCATTTCCTAAAATTCTTACAAGAAACTTTATTTCAATCTAAGGGATAAAATATTACTTAGATAAATAAATTATTTCTAATATGTTCAACAACATAATTGATTTTAGAAAAGTAAAAACAAATTACTCCCACTAGCTTTGAGGAGTACTCATGAGCTCTCTTATTTATAATTAAAAATCAAATCCAATAAGTGATCTATTTAACAATTTAAACTTAAGATTATGCTCATTAGATACGTGCTTTTAATCCATACTTGGATTCTAGCATTTTTGTATGTGTGGACAAAACAATCATCTCTCTAAGAACTGTTATGAAGTCTTGTTTTGTAAAAAGTGCAAGAGAACTAATCACATAACATGTGATCATGCCGATTTTATGTCTTCCATGGATATAAGTCAGTATCATATTGGTCAAGGTGAATCTTCCTCAAGATCTAGACCTTCAAGACTAGCAATACCTTTCCCTCCTGCATACATTATGGATATAATGATCAGCAATATGATGATTGTGTATACTATCCCATATGTGAAATACGTGGAAGCTATAATCATCATACTCATGGTTATAACAGGATTATTTCTCTAAGAAGAGGAATCAAACCTAGAAACCCTCAACACATCACAAAGAACTATGAAACATGTGGTAGCAATTATTCATACCACATCTGATCACAATGACATTGAGTGGTTCAGGAAAAGAGAAGCCCTTCAAGCTATGAAAGTTAAGTCTTTCAAAGCAAGTAAGACTGAATCATCAAGTGCTCTAAGATCAAAGACTCCCACTAAAAGGTGGGTTTCTAAACAAAACTAACCATCTAGATCCTATTTTGTGCAGTGTAACATCAGGGAATCTTTGTCACGTTTGAACAATTGTCGTTCAAATCATATATCAAGGTTTACCTGCATAAATTTGGGATGCACCAGGAACTGAAGGAATGTATGAAAATAACTTCACATACACCACTGAAGGTTATGGTTATGGTATAGTTTTCAAAAAAGGAGGGAAAGTAAACGCTCCTCAGCATGAACACTGAACACTAAAACGCTTTTAACAACTTAAAATTATTCATAAAACCTTATGAAAAAAATCAACTATTATTAAAGCAGAAATCCCACCTGACAAATATGATCAAAATGATCATTCGTTTCACACTGGTAAACTCATTTATGATGATCAGTTTGAACAAAAAAACACACTAATGAAAACCAATTCATTGATAACCTTACAAAACTGAAGATGTTCAGATCTTTCAACTCTTATTCTCTCTAATGGAAGACACTTCATCACATGATACAATTCTAATTCTTTTCAATAAAAGAAGGAACTTGGCATTGTATTAATAAGGCAATAATGCTTGATTTAATCATGAATTGCATGAGGGCATAAATCATGATAAAATCATGCTCTAGTTGCAAGACTTGAAGCAATCAGGATCTTTCTTGCCCTAGCCACATACATAAACTTCATAGTTTATCAAATGAATGTCAATAGTACATTCCTCAGTGATAAACTAAAAGAAGAAGTTTATGTCAAACAACCTTTGGGTTTTGAGATAGAGTGAATTCCTTAACCATGTTTGCAAAAGGACAAATCCCTTTATGGACTTAAACAAGTTTCAAGAGCATGGTATGAAACTCTCCCATACTATCTTACTGAACACAATTTTGTAAGAGGTATGATAGAAAACACTTTGTTTATCTACAAAACTCAAACAAGTGTGATTTTGGTGCAAATTCATGTTGATGATATTATCATTGGGTCCACCAGCATAAAGGTGTAAAAACAGTTTGATAAACTGATGACTTAAATATACAAAATAAGCATGATAGGTATCCTCACCCACTTCCTCGGATTTCAGATTGAACAATCCGAAAGAGGCATTTTAATCAACAAAGAAAGATATGTCAAAGATCTGCTGAGAAAGTATGACAAAATTTGTTCATTAGTGAGTACTCCAATTGTGCCCCCTAACATGTTAGGACCTGATCTCAATGGCAAAGCTATAAATGAGTCTCAGTAGAAAGGTATGATTGGATCACTAATGAACCTAACTGCAAGCAGACCTGACATTCAATTCTCAACTGGTCTCTATGCAAGACATCAAGCAAACATAAGGAATCCCACCTTATTGCTATTAAGAAAATTTTCAGGTACCTAAAAGGTACTCTCAGCTTTGGTCTTTAGTATCCAAAACATTCAGGTTTTGACCTAAAAGGATACTCAGACTTTGACTGTACTGGATGCAACATGGACAGGAAAAGCACTTCAGGTGTTTGTCAGTTGCTAGAAGGCAAGCTTGTTTGCTGAAGTGCGAATAAGCAGCAATCTGTAGCTATGTTCTCAGCTGATGCTGAAGATGTAGTTGTTGTTGGATGTTGTGCCAACATACTATAGATAAAGAGTCAACTCACTGATTATGATATCATATATGAAAAGTTACCTATATTTTGTAATAACACAAGTGCTATTGCAATCTTAAACAATCTAATTCTACACTAAAAAAACAAAACTTATTGATATCAGATCAAGAATCATACTCTCAAAAGGGATATTGAATTTTATTTCATTCCCACTTAATATCAACTTGCTGATATCTTCATCAAGCCTCTAGATAAGCCATCTTTCAAAAGATTAATTGATGAACTAGGTATGTTGAACATTGATTCAAAACCTGAAGCTTCAGTACTGACTGAAGAAAACTGAATGTTCAACGCTTTTATCCAAAACTGAACAATTTTTCATATGTTAAGTGTCAGTTCAGTTTTTGCATACAACCTTTAGCTTGCTTAAGTGAAGTAATTGAGCAATCACATATGTCTCATTCATGGATTTGCATGAGCATTTATAATTTTGTCGCCTTCGCTGGAGCACAAATATTGGTCAAGTCAAAAACTGAACAAAACTGGTTAATTTTCTTCAGTTCAGTTTATAAAATAATTTTATCTAAGTTTTTAGCTGTCTCTCGAGTGAAGTAGCTGAGCAATCACATATGTCTCATTCATGGATTTGCATGAGCACTTGTGGTTTTGTCGCCTTTGCTGGAAGATTAATGATAATGATGATTACAATAATCAATTCAGCATAACATGACATCAAACCTGAACCTAGTTCAGCTTCTTTACATCAATAACAAGGTCAGTTTCAAAAACAAAAAATGATTTATGAAATAAATAATTTTATTAAGTGATTTCTTACAAAAGAAGTTAACTAATTTAAAAAGTTTATTAAAAGATGAATTTCAAATGTTCGAATGACCTCACCTTTCTCTCACCTACTTTTGAGAGTGCACAGACGGCTGTACATTGTCCAAAGCGTCAGAAGCATGTTAAAATGACTTTCATTAAATACAAAGTTTCACACACATGTTAAAAACAAACCCTAAAACTTCTCACAAAATTTATAACTTCCATTTGGCAGTTATCAATTCCTCAAAAGAAAAAGTGTAAAATAACAAATCATATAAACCCTCTCCACCATTCATAAATCACATCTCAAAACAAAATAAACAAATCATCTCACCAAGAACGCACACACAAAAACCCCAAAAAACAAATCAAATCATCAAAACCCTAATCACATCAAATGGCAAACCAAGAACAAAATCCTCCACAACAAGAACAACCCTTTGTTGCTGCTAAACAAGTAAGCTTCAATCTTGAAGATATCATCCTTGACACAAACAATGAGGTTCCTTTTCTATACCTAGAACACAATAACAAGGATTATTTCAAATGTGTTTCTGATTTCATTTCCAAGTGCTGCCTTAGAAAACCATTTATCAGATCTCCAAACATGTATAAGGAATACCTAGCTGAGTTTTGGTACTCAGCTATAGCTCTTGAAAACTCTAAGGTTTCCTTCTCTGTCCCCACTGGTGGTATCTATGGGGAAGTAGGGGTAAACACCTTTAGGAATGCCATTGGTGCACATTACCTTCCTCACTCTAGTGAATATATTGTACCACCATCTATTGATATAGTTAGGCAGTGGTTTCCCACTATTAGATTTGGGGAAGAAGTTTCTGCCAAAGGAACTCTCAGGAAGAGCCTCATTCCTCTTAGGTGGAGGTTACTAATGGCACATATTATCTAATGATTAGGAGGTAAAACTAGGGGTTTTGATCAGATTACCAACAAAGATGCCATTATACTGTATAGTCTAGCAAATGGGATCAACATTGCCTATGTCAGTCTCCACAGCCTTCCTTCATCTTGTGCATCATCAATAGATATAGAAATCTAGTGTAAGATACAACCAACCTGAAGAACCTCTCTTCACAGGCCACATGCTGTCTATATGCAGTGCAACTAAGCCAGTGGTTTTTAAAGCTCTCAAGCCCTCTTCCAATGCTGAGAGGGTTTCCTAAGGCACAAAGCCTGGAGCTAAACCTAGACACAAGAAGCATTCAACTTCTTCAAAACAACCATGTTAGCCTTAATTTATTGAGTCGAACAAGGAAGCTCGGTCACTCTACGATGGAGCTTCGGTCTTTAATTAGTTAACGTTGTAATAGGAAAGTATCGGGAATCGGGCTCGATAGATAATCTAATATTGTATATGTTTTGGGTTTAATCCCAAGCAAAACCCGAGCCCGGGTCCTAGTTAAATATCCCGCGCGTCACATTAAATGCGTAGGGATATATATATAGATATTTTCCTTTTGAAAATATCTAATAATCTCATCTAATCTCACAAATATCTTTTTTTCTAATATCTCTTTTTTTTCTCTCATCTCTCTCTCTCTCTACACCATCACCTCTCTTTCTTATTTTCTTGATTCGATCCGTGTGGTTCGGCATATGAAGTGTTAGACGGGTTCCTACAATTGGTATCAGTCGCCTCGGGTGGGTTTCGTGAAAGTTTGTAGTAATTTTTTTTAAGTTTAATATTCGGCTAATTTGTTTTTGTTTTTCATTTCGTCATAATTTTTTTTCCTTGCAACAAAAGTTCATTTTTTTACTTGATGTTATATTATGCTTATGGCCAAAAGTCTTACTTTATTTTGGCTAATTTGTTAAGTCTCTGTTAAGACGACAAAGACCAAAAGTCTTACTTTATTTTGGCTAGTTTCTTTTGGTCCTCTTTCTTGGTGGCTTTTGGTGGTTTCAGTTAAGACGACAAAGACAAGGTCGATAGTTCAAACTAGTGTGAGCCGAACGAGTTACGTTGTGAAAGAACCGAACAAGCACAATTATTTGGAATCGAACAAGTAACATTCCAAAGACAACCGAACGAGACCATCGAACTAGTTTCTTTCATCATTAACCGAACGAGTGAAATTCACGAGAGCCGAACGAGTGAAAAACTTAAGAGCCGAACGAGTTTAAACTTGTGGGAACCGATCGAGTGAAACCGAACGAGTGCTCTTACAACTCGAACCGAACGAGTTGATTCTTCATTCACCGAACGAGTGAAAAATCTCAAGGACCGAACGAGTAATTTTTTTGAGTTGGACCGAACGAGTTTTTTTAGCTTGAACCGAACTACATCACACACAAGAACAAAATTTTCGGTTCTCTTCTAGCTTGAACGAGTTTCTTCACGTTTTAACAAATTTTCGGTTTTTCGGTTTCGAGTGACGTTAAACGACGGGACTTAAGAATTACATCATCGTATTCGTGACGTCGTTTCGATCAACGTGGTATATTTAGATTTTACCGACGATAACCTTACGACTCCGCGGGATTAAAATCATAAACGTTGCATTTTTTCTCATGTTTATCAAGTTTAAAACAAAGATGACAAATGAACAGGAGGGAAAACGTGTGTATTTTTTAACATAATTCGAATTTTACACTTTAAGCCCCTCAACTTCTAAACAATAATCATATTTAACATTTAGATTTTAATTAGTTTACTATTAACCCTTTGTTTTTTAAGCAAGATTAAATATAACCTTTTACTTTCAAACTTTTTCATTTTTTTCACTTTTAAACTTTTAATTTTTGTTATTTTTTAGTTTTACATTTTAGTTTTCAAAATTTTTAATTTTAGCCCTTTCGTTGTAAGAAATTTCCCTGTTCATGTTAACGAAAGTTCAAGTTCTTCAACGATTTCAACAACAATTAATCATTGTTTTACGGTTTCTTCTTGATTTTGTAAAATCCCGCGAAAGATACGATTCTTTTCTCGGTTTTAATCAAAGATTTGTAAAATCCCGTGAACATTAATTGATTCAAATCCACAACAACAATCACTTTACCTGCTTAAGATCCTTCAAATCATTTTCACTTCATAATTTTCGATAAAATGGAGAAGAAAGATACCTTATCTTCATGTTCAGATTCAGAAATACAACAAATGCAACTAATTCAAGACAAAACAAAAGAAAGTTGCATGGTATCTTTTCAACGACTTCATTCACACCTCAAGTGTCTTTTAAACAACGACTTAAAAGGAAGTCGAACCGAGGATGGATTCAAACGCGCATTTACGACACTTTTTTGTCAAGATCTAGAGACTTTCACAGGCACGATGTTCCTAAACGTGGATCAACTAGAAAAGCAACTTGACAACAAAGAATTTCAAGAGATTGGATCCATGGCTTCTTTTAAAGTACTCGAGACACAGTTTCAAATGTTCATCAACTCACAGATCTATTTCGATTATATCGTATCACAATACTAGGGAGCTTCATATTAAGAGGTTTCATCTTGGTATTACGTTTTGACTGAGTTGTTGGGTTTACGATTTAAAGTGCCCTAGCTCCTCAAACGTTTACTGAATGACTTTTGAATTATGATGGCCCGAACGGTGATACAATAATTCCAAACTCTTCAATCAAACTCATAACAATATTAGACTCTCTGAACCAAAGTTCTAGAGTACAATCTACCTAAGACTTGACATATTTACTTGACTAAGTTGTTGGGTTTACGATTTAAAGTGCCCTAGCTCCTCAAACGTTTACTGAATGACCTATGAATTATGATGGCCCGAACGGTGATACAATACTCCATAAACTAATGAATCAAAGATATACATTATACTTTATAAAGTTTTGAAACAATAAAACTAAGACTTGACATATTACCCTAGGTTGCGTATGACAAAGCCGTTACTTTCATTTCATATACCTTTGCTATCAATCAAATTTCCCTATACTATTAAGGTGAGTTCATAGCCTCGCATTTTCAATCTTTTGAATGCTTTATAAACCCGTGAGGGGGATACATGCTATAAAATGACTTATTGGATTTCTAAATATTACATGACTATAACTGTTTTCAAAAACCCGTAAGGGAGATACATGCTATAAATCATGAATGCAAGTATTTTCTAAACCATATGCTATTCTAATATATTATTGCCTAAGTACATGGAAGTATCTCATAGGATAGTAACTCCTAGTATGTCTTCGGGTAATGACTCCTAATATCTCTTTGGGTAACATCTACCATTATCTCTTTGGGTAGTATCTCCCAATATCTCTTTGGGTAATATCTCCCAATATCTCTTTGGATAATAACTCCTAGTATCTCTTTTAATAGTAACTCCTAGTATGTCTTAGGTAGAGGCTTCCAGTTCTATTAAGTTTATATACGTGATTCATGAACTAAGGACAATAATACTATTTTTCTATAAATAAATTGTACTCAATGCAATAATAATATTTCCATGATAATTGTCCCTGCAATGCGAATATTTCCATTATGATAACTTGTATTCAACTATTACATTTCAAACCTATGAATTTCACTCAACCTTTGTGTTGACCCTTTTTATGCATGTTTATCCTAGGTAATTGAGCAACTTATGGCATGGAGTGGCATGGACTTGAAGATGGCTAAAACTTGTTATCATTCACATTTTATGTTTCTAGATTTTGGGACCTGCCTTTGTAAAACTCTGATTTTAAATGAATGATAACGTATCTTTTAAAAACGTCTCTTTTGAGTCATTTTCTATGATTGTGTCTGTGATTCATGAAGTAATACCCCAGATTAGCTTTCGCTGCTATATGTCCAAAATAGGGGTGTTACAATACTAGACGTAGTACATCAGGAAGTGCTTAGTTCTTAGGTGATAAATTTGTTAGCTGGTCATTCAAGAAGCAAAAGAGCACTGCCATATCGAGTACAGAGGCTAAATATATTGCCTTATCTGGGTGTTGCTCACAAATCCTTTGGATGCGTTCACAGCTAACAGATTATGGCTTTCAATTCAATAAGATCCCTCTGTACTGCGACAACAAGAGTGTGATTTATTTATGCTGCAACAGTGTTCAACATTCAAGAGCAAAGCACATCGATATTCGCTACCATTTCATAAAGGAGCAAGTGGAGAATGGAATCGTGGAGCTATACTTTGTCCGGACTGAATACCAACTCGCTGACATCTTTACTAAACCTTTGCCTCGAGAAAGATTTAACTTCTTGATCGATAAGCTTGGTATGAAAAGCATGTCTCCAGAAACGTTGAAACGTCTAGCAGAGGAAACAGACGAGTGATGGTGGTAACTCATATCCTGTATATATGAAAACATAAAGTATCCAAAAAGATTTTCCTTCATAAAATTTTATAAAAACAAAAAGAAAAAATTAAAAAATCAGAAAAATATAAAAATATAGATCTCTAGCATTTCTTCTGAGCCTGAACTCTTCCATCTGCAGGAAACCAGCTTTAGACGAACCGAGTTGATAATACAATCAACAACTTGATCTATAGACCTCTTCTCCTTCCTAAATAATCGATTGTTGCGCTCTTGCCATAAGAAGTAAGCAGCAGCCGCCAACACCAATTTAGAAATAACACTCCTTGAACTTTTTCGGCCAGCAAAAGGAAGAATCAATTGTATAATAGAATCCATGGACGGATTAGCATTTGTAAGACCAGCAAGCGACCTTAGTTTATTCCAAACCTGGCTAGAAAACGTACATTCAAAGAAAATGTGCTCATGTGAGTCCGGTTGTAATTCACATAAAGAACATGAAACGTTACGAGCATCCACATTGTCCCAGCGCTTGAGATTATCTTGGGTCTTTAAACGACGCCTCATAATCAACCACATATGAAAAGCATGGCGCGGGATACACCCTGGAAACCAAACACAACGAAACCAACCCACATTATCACTACGGGGACGAATAGACTGCCAAACCACTTGCACCGAGAAAGGTTGCACATGACCATCCAAACTTACCCATTCCAATTTATCACGAACACCTGGTCTAATATGCGGCACTTGAATATAATCCAAATTCGGAAAAGACGAGTACAAGAGTGCAGGCCATAGAATTGCCCATTATCAATGACCTCATTTAACTTGGTGTAATGATGAAATCCCCCACGATGAATGTTTCTGTTCGAAATGAAATCAGCAAGGGGACTATAATCACACCAACGATCGTGCCAAATTGAGATTGAACTGCCACATCACCTAACATATATAACGATAAATGTCGAATTGATGCGGAGTAATTGAAGAATCTTACGCCACCCCACGTCATATTACCTCGACATGGAATCTCCCAAAATTTTTAGACCAAGAAGCTTGTATGCTGAATCCATTTGCACCACAACGATCCCTTGTTTTAATAAGTTCCAAAGATGAGTAATCATTTTATCTTCTATTAAAGGAATCTACCTCGCATTCCAGGCCACCATCCTTTCGGAGGAGACAGACCACATTTCCAAGCAACTTTAGCTTTACCACGCTCTAAACAAACCATGAGACCAAAGGAAAACCCTCATAATCTGCTCTATGTCTTCAAGATCTGAGAAGGTAAACAAAAACCGTTCGCCCAAAAACATGAAGAGAACCAATAACCGGATTGGAATAAGTTGGAGTCTACCCGCTATAGAAGCGAATAAATTCTTTCAATTATCAACACGATTTTGAACCTTATCAATCAACTCCTGTACAATCACGAAAAATCAGCCTAGAAGTCACAGCGGCACCCAAGCAGTATTTAACGGCAGCTTCCTTCCGCAAAAGGAAGGAATTTTGCATATTAGGACAATTTTAAATGGTTAAGTAAGTTGCAGGTGCAAAAGTTAAGCCATTACTTATTGGGGATTGCCTAGGAAAACCAAACCGGAAAATTTTTAATTTCCTCTAAAGAATCAATAATGAACTTTTTGAATTCTCGTCTTAATCACCATGGGAGAATAAGAAAGGTCATCAGCAAAACAAGCATAAAACAAGCTTCCAATTTAGAAACAATGTGCGTATGATAAAGTAACACATCCGAAGCTTGAATCGACGCTTAACATAAGAGTAAGAAACCTCATTATAGGTGAAAAGGTAAGGAGGAAAGTGGGTCTCCTTGTCGAAAGGCTCTTCTACCCTAAAGTAGCATGGAGGAGAGCCATTAATACCTAATCGAGAAAGAAGTAGTTGTGGAACATTCCCATGATCCAACCAATCAATCGAGGATGATAACCAAAAACCACCTAGAATGTCGTTATGAAACATCCAATCAACCGTATCATAGGCTTTTTGAATGTCTACTTTAAACGCACATCTAGGAGTCCCATGATCTAAATGGTAATTATGCATTAACTCTTGAGTAAGCAAAATGTTATCCGCAATACTCCTTCCAGGAATAAAAGCAGACTGATTCGGGTTAACCAAAACCTTCAAGCTCTCTTTAATGCGATTAGCAATGATTTTGTCTAATTACATTGAAAAGAACATTACAACACGAAATTGGTCTAAAATCAGTAACCGCGATGGAGAATCAACCTTCGGGATATTAAAAGCATTAATCGTATGATTCTATTCCTTAAAGAAGAAGTCCCATTAACAAAAAAACTCTCTAATGGCTTGCTTTAAAATCAGAGAATTAATGGTCCATGATTCCTTGAAAACGCCACGCGGGTATAACATCAGGACCCGGGGATCTTGTCATTACCCATTGAAAATAAAGCATCTTTAATTTCTCCATCACTAATGTCACGTATCATATCATTAGCATCAAGCTGATTCAAGCGGGTTTGAAAGAGATCATTGGAGCACACCGGGATAACCTCACCAGCTTGACCTAAAAACACTTCATAGTGCGATACAAACACATTAGGAACCTGGTCATTTTCATAAATCACTCCATTAGAATCCGCAATGACATCATACGGCTCCTGAAATAGACTCTTGAAGGACTTATGAAATAATAATGCCCGAATTCATCGTCTACCATCACGAAAAGCCAATTAACTTTCGCTTTTTGCCTTAGAAATCGTTCTTCCAATAACACCGCCTCATTGAAAGCTTGAACATACACGGCCTCCTCTTCACGAAGAACAGCATTGAAAGGGTCTCTATCAAGGTCACGTTGAACAGTATCAAGCTCATCTTAGCTTTTTTACATTTTCATGCAAATTCCATGATCATAATAAAGCCTTTCGGAAGGCTTTCTTATTTACGGGAGTTTTCATGACAACCTTGTACAAATGAAAACCCACTAACATCCCTACTCCATCCCAGCCGAAATCCCACTTCTTGACAACCTCTTGTGTTTAGTAAGAACATTTACAAATTTAAAAGGTTTAGGCTTAGGCCGCACCAATGTAGGTATACATAGAACGGCTGGAGAGTGGTCCGAAATGCGATATGGCTGAAATATAGCATGACCACCTGGAAAAACATCAAAAAACTCAAGGTTAGCCATAATACGATCAATTTTCTTTAGGATCCCATCAACTCCTTTCGGCTTTTGGTTCCACGTGTACTTCAGCTCCGAACTTTGAAGTTCCATAATATAAATTTCTTCTACACATTCCTTGATTTTCCCGCAGCGATATTGTCAATTGAGAGGAGCGAGAACCCATAAGTTTATCATCAAGCATCAAAGCTGCGTTAAAATCACCTAAAATGCACCAAGGCCTATTACGAATAAAGACCTTATGCATACCAAGACTTCGCCACAAAGAACGTCGATGCATATAGTGATTGTTGAGCTTAACGAAAAGACAAAACAGCTCTGTCTTGTCCCCCTGAACATAGACGGTAATGGATGACTTGAATCTTCTTGATTTTAACACGAGAGATCAACATTCATTTCGATTCCAGCAAGATAATTCGCGAACCCTTGAAAAACATTATAGCATTAGACGTCCAACTCCAGTGCCTAAACACAATAGAACATAATTTCTCCAACTTTGAATCACTAGCATGTGACTCTAAGATAGCACAAACAGCGAGCTTATTTTCAAATATGACCTGCTTAACCTCTTTTTGTTTCGGAGAGGAGGTGAGTGGGAAGTTTGGGGGGGTGGGTGGTTAGTAGTTGACGACCGAATATTCAAGAAGCATGTTAACATTGAAACAACATTTGGAACAGGAGTGCTTGCCCCTTCCACAGCATTATCAGTAGGTTTACTATTATATCCATCCATAATCAGGTCCTCATCAACTTCTTCACTATCACTATCATTAACGAAAGTTTCACTCTCCTTATTGACAAAACAATCATCATCATCATTATCCAGAACATTGAAAGAATAGAAACCGGAATTCTTATTTTTGTTCAAGAGTGGATTTAGGCCTTTAGTAGGTTGTGATTGCCGGTCCAATGGGGTTGGAAGGGGGGGTTCTTTTTATCAACCTTACGATTTATAATGCAGTTTAACGTTGGCTTTGAAAGCTAACGCCATCAACCTGTTTCATTATCTCTTTACTTTTAGAATCCCATATTCTTTTTTCTTGTAACGACTTCAAACCATCATATTTGGAGCTGCCTATGCAACAGGAGTTTCTTTAGGAAGTTTTGGACAGTCTTTAGACAAGTGACCAAATATCATACAAGTAGAACACCGAGGCGGCGTCCACTCGTACTCAATGGACACAGTAGCCAACGAATGACCCATATCCTTCCCTTTAGGAATCGCTACCACCAATTCATCTCTTTAGCTAGTTTTAGCCCGATAACTTTATTTAGGCACTCTAGCATATGTATTACGACCCCAGGAACTAACACACATGTTGCTAGTGTACGAATCAAGAGTGATTGGTTTCCCAACCTGAGTAGAGATCAAGCTAAGACCAACCTCCGAGTATGCAACAATTGGCACATGCTGGAATTTAACCCACACCGGTGCACTCGTAATTTCAGCTTTCTTCAAGTCCGTATTTACGACCCAACATTTAACATTAAGAGGTTCCCGTACGTATCTTCCCACGGCACCCATATTCCAAAACCGATCCATTCCTTCTTTCGTATTGAATTGAAAAAGAAAGAAATCTTCATGAAGTTGAATTCTTTTAACCCCATATTTTCCCCATGTGTTTTTCACATAGTTTTCAACAAGCGGAAAAGCTAGGCGTTTTCCAATGAAATACCCATATAGGGTATTAGCAAACCGAGAGCACACAGCCTCCACCTCCGCAAAAGGGATAGCAACCGCAGCACCCTCAACACATTCATTATTTCGGGTTCTTAACTATTTTAAACTTATTGGACGACATGCTTTTGTGTAACATCAGCAAGGAACTCGAAGCCACGGGTAGTAGTCCAAGTAGTAGGAATAGATGAGTGCATTACATCAGGATGTGACCCATCATTCAAAACTTTTGGAGTCGGATTAGGATCCCAAAAAGTTTCCACATCACTCAACGACGCAGATTTAGGGCTTGCATGGGCAACCCTAATATCATCATGTGCAGCAAATGTGACCTTAGAAGGCGAAACCCTAGGTGGCGACTCCTTGTTAGTACATGCTGGGCGAACATTACGAATAGCCAGATCGTAATGGTTTTCCTTCAATGTTTCGAATTTTGGATACCAATCCCAACAGTATTGGCTTGCCAATATTATTCGTCGCTTCCATCTCTCTCAAATCGAAATAATGGTACAGAAATGAATCGCAGCCAAACCCTAATTAGGGTTTCAGCGATAATCAAACCCTAATCGCCAATTACCAAACAATCCCTAATCGCCAATCATCATAGAACACGCATCAGCAAAGATAAATAATATATATAAGATACAAACCCTAATACTATAAGACGAGATAGATCAAGCAAGCGCACCAAACCCAAAAACAACTTTTATGTCGAATCTTATAAAAATTAAATAAAGCCTCAATTGATAAGAAACTCTACACGAATCAACTGATCACAAGGGATTTGGGACGAACGAATCGAAGCCAAAACCCTATCACAAGATAATAGATGTAGAAGAATCCTCAATTAAAAGAAATATTCAATCGGTATAAGATGAATGATAAAAGATCGGATTCAGATTAATACGCAAGGAAAAGATCATAATCGCCCATAGTAGAGAGAGAGAAGGGTTGGACAACGTTACCAACTGGCTGACATCTTTACTAAACCTTTGCCTTGAGAGAGATTTAACTTCTTGATCGATAAGCTAGGTATGAAAAGCATGTCTCCAGAAACGTTGAAACGTCTAGCAGAGGAAACGGATGAGTGATGGTGGTAACTCATATCCTATATATATGTATATATGAAAACATAAAAAAGCCAAAACGATTTTCGTTTTATAAAATTATAAAAAACAAAAGAAAAAATTTTAAAAATCAAAAAAATATAAAAATATGTATCTCTGGCATGTCTTCTAAAAATCAATAACATTTACGGCCTTAGAAATGTCATTTAATAATGATATAAGGCTGTAAGTGAAGTTCGAGCAGAAGTTTCAAAAGCTTTCAAAACATGCCAAAATGGCTTGCTATTATTTCTGATAGTAACCCGGTCATCATCTTTAGGGCAAGTATATCGTCAAAAAGATAACTTGACCTCATAACGGGAATTAATTTTCTCAGGAATGAATTACTTTATATTCATTTAAAGGCTTGTGATTACTTTGCATCACAACCCGTGCTTCTTATATTCCGTAAGTGTACGTGTCAGTGCGCTTATGTGTCAAAATAAGAGAAATCTTATTTTCTTGGGTGTTGATTTTCAAAATATAAAATAATCATCTTTTGGATTCAACAGATCATCATTTTTCTGAGACAATTTTGATCCATCAAATAACGACTACAGCTCTTTCAATAGAAAACAGGTCATTATTTGAGGGGAGAAACTGTCAAAATCATCTTCTTCACAACTAATAATGTGTCAATCGGAAAAGGTTTTAATGATATCGGGTGAATAATTAAAGGGGGGTTAATTAACTTTAACTCAATCGGGCTTTACATGCTATTTGTTTAATCTTTTAGGGGTATTAATGCAAAATATGAGACTTTTTCTTGTACTACTAAACCTTAGGGTCTAGTTTTGCCACTTAGGAAACTTTAGTTTCCCTTAGGAATAGTTTTATAGAAGAGTTAAAACATTATTAAACCTTAGGGGGAATTTATGCCAAAACTCAAAAGTTTTAAACAGAACACCCCCTTTTTGCCCCGTCTCTCACACACACGAACCAAACAAAACCCTAAACCTCCATTGTTGATTTCTAAGACCTTCAAGAACTTGTTCCATCTTCGTTTTAAGCTAAAAGGTACACCTGTTATTGCTAAATCTTCTATAATTTGACCAAATAGTGACTATTCATTCGAAAAACCCTAAAATTTGATTAAAATTGCATCACCTTAAAAATGTATGGAATTTGAAATTGATTGAGGGGTTTTGGTCCAATAAGGGTCTAGTTGTTGTACCCATAACAGATTTTAATGGGGATAACTCATTCATGTGTTTCAAATGATTCTTGATGTCGAAATTCTTGAATATGGGCAAGAACTTGAAAAACGTTCATGGGTTTGGGTTTAGAAGCATTATAATGAATGATTGAATGCATTTGAGTGGCTTTAAACCTACTTGTATGATATATCTTGAATATTTTGGGTTTTTCGTGTTCTTATGGATCGAACAAGTCAAAAGTCAAGATTCTTGTGGTAAATTCATGATATTAAGATGTTAGAATGTTTCCTAAATGCTATATGACCATGATATGATAGCTATTGTGACTTAAAAGGGTGAAAATGCTTGGGAAAATTTTGCATAGGTGAACTATACATAAATGAATTTTCACAGGCGAACAATACATAGGGTTTATAACAGGCGAACTATACCCAACTTTGTAACCAGCGAACTATACACAAATTTGTAACAAGTGAACTATACACGTGTATTATAACAGGCGAACTATACATAAATTTATAACAGGCAAACTATACACGTGTATTATAACAGGCGAACTATACACACATTTGTAACAGGCGAACTATACATGGGCATCTAACACAGGCAAACTATACGTGGTCTTGTAACACAGGCAATTTATACACTCACCATAAGCGAACTATACTTGATTTTTTCTTGTAGAACTAATCTCGTAATCTTGGTAATCTAATCTCATAACCTAATCTAAGTTTAATTAATCCTTATCTTGTTACATAGTGATTAATGTAGGTCTAATTTTCCTTAGAAATCGTTAGTGTCTGCCTTGATTTTAATAGTTAGCCTATAGTTAATGTGGTATATGAGTATGTGTGTCTCCTATTTGCATATGTATCAGTTCTTTGCATTGTGTGCATGTGTATCAATTTTATGCCAAGTAATGGTGTGCCTATCTTCTAATGTAAAGTTGTCCTAATCATCATTCATGGTCTAGATTGTCTGTCTGTTCTATATATATTTGCTTGTATATGAACTGTATGTGAAAAATCTTAGCAGAATCATGTCTTCCATCACTACTTAACAAACCAAGCTTGATCTTGAGCTTGTTTCTAAGGAGAATAGGCTTGATATCAGAAAATGCAATGGAAGAATCCCTCGTAGATTGACACCAAGAGAACCCACATTTCAAGTCGTTTTGGATGCTATTGCACTCACTCCATGCTATCTTGCATTTCTATCCACTGTTGATTTGTCCTGAGGTGTATAAGCATCAATTTTGCATTCTGTGTACAAGGGCCTTGCCCTTCTACAGCTTCAAGATGACAAGATGAAAACAATTCAAACTTACTTTGGAAGTCTACTCTATCAAATCCACAAAACAACCTCTATTTTACTCTACAAATAGTCCCTTCTTCTTTACTAAATCAATTTCAAAAACATCTCAAAACAACCCTTTCTCACAAACACCATATAATAATACTACCTCATCACCCCCCCCCCCCCCCACCACCCCCCCCACCCCCCCCCCCCCCCCCCCCCCACAACACCACACCCCCCCCACTCCACCACCCCCAACAACCACCCCACAAAATAAAAACCCAAAAAATAAAAAACCCCCCCCCAACAAAAAAAAACCCTGGGAAGAAATTTTGCTGCTCTTATCAATCGGGGTTTATCTGGAAAGACTAGTGGTCTTGACAAGCTTCGTCTCTCCAGAGCTCAAATCCTTTGGGGTATGTTCTATCAGAAAAACATAGACTATGTGGAATTACTTTGGGAAGATTTCATCTACCAGATTGAAAACAAAGTCTACAAAAAGCAAGAAAAGATGTACTACCCTCGATTCACCAAAGCTATCATTCACCACATCCTCATTCAAGAAAAGTCACTTTCCCGGAGAAACAAAATTAGAATGCACACCTCCAAAGATGACTATTTGATTAATTCCTTAAGATTTGTCTCTGCAAAAGAATCAACTCAGATCTATGGAGCTATTCTTCCTGGATGTTTGACCAGTCCAGGGATGAAAGAAAGCAAAACGTATAAGACTTATCTAGGCTATGCTACATGTGCTGTACCTCCCAAGATGGCTCAAAAATTTAAGAAAGCTTCTCCATCTAAGATAGACAGTGATCTAGTCCCAGTAGATGAAGAACCTGTCCAGAAAGTCAAACGAGTTAAGAGACCTGCCAAGAAGTCTACAACTAAACCAGCAGCAGGTGTCATCATCAGAGAGGCTCCTGTGGAAACAAAGTCTAAAAGTAAGGAAAAGGAAAAGGATGATGTTACTCGTGGGAAAGGAATTGAATTACTATCTGAAGTAGCTTTGACAAAAGAAGCTCAGATGAAAGAAGTAAGAAAGAAGAGCTTAAGGGTCTTTTACAAGACACATCTTAGTGGTTCTAGTATGGTTGCCGAAAAGCCACCAAGTGTTGATCAGATCATACCTACTGTCACAAGTGAAGGAACTGGTGATAAGCCAGGGGTTCTCGATGTGACAGAAGATGACTCTACTGAGAGTGAATCCGAGTCTTAGGGAAATGATGATGACGACAACAACAATGATCAAGATTCAAGTAATGAAGACAGTGAGCAAGAAAATGAAAGTAAAGAGCAAGTATCTGATTCGGAGCAAGAAAAAGAATCTGAAGATGATGATCAAGAAGAGGAGGAGTTTGTTCATACTCCCTCTCCCACTGATGACAAAGATGATGATAATCTGGAATCAAAAAGTGATGATGTGAATAAAAGCGATGAAGAAAGTGATGATGTGATTAAAGGTGATAAAGAAATTATTCAAAGTGAGGGTGCTGATGCTGAAATGATTGACGCTCAACAAGGGAATGAAAATTTAAAGACTACTTAAGAACAAGTTCTTGAAGATGCTCATGTGACAATTTCTACAGTTACGAAGAAGTCTGAAGTTCCTGTTACTAGTTTTTCTTGATCATCTAACTTGGCATCTAAATTCCTAAATTTTTCAGATATTCCTCATACTGATGCAGAAATTGTTTCTCCACTGGATGTTCATGTCCACTATGAAGTCCCAAGAACTCAAGCACCCACTCTTCTTACAATACCAATTTCTGTTATCACTGAATCATCACCTGTATACACAAACATTCCTCAATCATCACAAACCTTCACACCTCCACCAATACTGACAACACCCAATCCATCACCGATAATTGAAACTACAAATCCTCTGTCTACACTACTTGACTGTGCATCAGTCTTTCAATTCAACGATAGAATAACAGCATTGGAAAAAGAAGTTGCTAAACTTAAAAAGGACCCTCTACATACTCAAGTGACAACTTTAGTTGATGAAAATCTAGACACACGGTTGGGAGAAACCAGATAAGAATTCATGAACTTCTTTTCAGAGTCAGTCACGGCTAGAATCAAAGAGCAAGTAAAAGATCAGCTGCCTCAAATTCTGCCTAAGGAAGTGTCTAACTTCGCTCCACCTGTGATCAAAGCATTGATTAAAGAATCACGTGATGAAGTTACTCTAGCAAAGGTATCTTCTCAACCACATTCTACTTATGAGGCTGCTTCTATACTTACTGAATTTGAGTTAAAGAAGATTCTTATCGACAAAATGGAGAAAAGTGAATAATATATGGCAGCTCCTGAAACCGAGATTGCTATGATAGTTTGAAAAAATCTTACAATCTCAACAAAGATTTCTTCTTCTCTTATGATGTGTATTCTTTAAAGCGAAGCCGCAAAGACAAAGACAAAGATGAAGACCCTTCCGCTAGATCAGACTGAGGGTTAAAGAAGGGAAAGCTAAGCAAAGATGCAGAACCAACCACTGGTTCGAAAAAGAAAGATTCAACATCTGGCTCTTCCAAAGGCACCAAGTCTCAACCGAAATCTTCTGGAAAGTTTGTTCAATCAGAGGAACCAGTGTTTGAGGTTGCAGACTCAGACATACCACAAGATCAAGAATGGAATCTGGGTGATAATGAAGACGAGCCAAGGAATGATACTGCCTCTAGACGTGACTGGTTCAAGAAACCTACACCACCTCAAGAACCCACTGACCCTGACTGGTATGTTGGTAAGACTACACAGGAAGGACCAACTCAAATTTGGTTGATGACTCTAGCAGCTCCTACTTCTACTGATAAATCATTAAAGGACTTTGATGAATTGATGAGCACTCCTATAGACTTCTCTAGATACATCTTGAATAGCTTGAAAATCAAGAATTTAACTTAAGAAATTATGTTAGGACCTGCATTCAAATTACTCAAAGGCACCCGCTCTAATTTTGCTGAATTAAAATATGACTTTGAATAATGCTACAAGGCTCTTTCAGAAAAGCTTGATTGAGAAAATCCTGAAGGCGATAACTACCCATTTGATCTTTCCAAACCCCTTCCTTTGATCAAGCGTGGAAAACATCAAAGAGTACTATTTGAATACTTCATCAACAATGATCTCAAGTATCTACAAGGAGGAGTTTCGACTCTAACATACATGACGTCTACTACCAAGTCAAAGGCCTCTCAGTATGATCTACCAGGCATTGAAGACATGGTTCCAAACATATGGAGTCCTGTTAAAGTTTCTTATGATAGATATGCGATATGGGGTATCTCACATTGGAGAGAACAATGTAAGTCCTTCTATGTATATGCAAGAGGCATACAATCAAGATGAGATGTATATTCTACAAAACGTATTCTGGCAGTCACTCATGTAAAGGTAATAAGGAAACATGGATACGGGTACTTGGAAGAGATTGTAGTGAGAAGAGCTGATAACGTATTATACAGATTCAAGGAAGGTGACTTTCCACGACTTCGGATCAATGATATGTTAATTCTTGTGGTTCAAAATTGACTCATAAATCTTTTAAGGGATGATGTTGCTGACTTCGCAATAGCCCTAAGGATGTTCACCAGAAGTTTGGTTATTCAGAAGCGAGTCGAGGATCTTCAACTTGGAGTTGAAAGTTATCAAAAGAAGATCAACGTCACCAAGCCTGATACTACAAGACCAGATCTCAGAAAAAGGCACCCGTACACTCCATACAAAGACCCTCAAGGATTCATTTATGTCGATGACTACAAGATGAACAAGTTGATGTGCTTCGACGAACTGTACAAGTTCAGTGATGGCACGTTAACAAGACTTCTTTCTTCGCTCAAAGACATTACCAAGAATATCGACATGGAGTACTTGCCGAAGAGAAGATGGAGCACATTGGAAAAGAAAAGAGCTCATTTCATGATCAAGGACATCAACAAGCTGCTAAAGGAAAGGAGGATGATGAGGAGTTTAGAGAAATTTATTGGCGGTAGACTCTACGGAACTGACCTCAGACTGATGCAAAGAACAATATGACTTTGTCATATTGTGTTCATATCTCAAAGGTCATTTCGTATATCATTAATTTGTGAATTTGTATATATGTAGTGTAGACTTATGGTGAAAATAAGGTTAAGTGCTCGAGTTATAAAATTTTCAAGAATTTCTAGTAAATGCAAAAAATTTGAAATTATTCTACTCTGAGACAGTCTTATATTAACCCTCACAAAACTTGATTGGCGGGAGCATTAAAATGTTCCTTTTAGTGATTATGTAACATTTTGTCCTCGAACGTTTAATCAATTGATATCCAAAATATCAAGGGATTAACATTTTGGATAAGGGGAGAAAATGTGATTAAACTGAATCTAAATTGTATTGACATGTGATCATATAAATATGGATTTCATGCAATCTAAAACACTTAGCATGTACTACGATTACGGTGCACATGTTAAGGGGGGAGATTTTAGTGATGATGAAAAACTCTCAAAGCGTAAATCTTTTGATATTTATATCAAACACTTTGATTGAACTTTTCAATGATTTTGGTTTTGATTGTGATGGAATACCCAAAAGACCGACCATGTGCTTAAATTTATGGAGTTATAAGGTGGTTGGGCATATGTATTCAAATCCCATGATCTAGCCAGAACCGGAGGGCAGGGATATCTACTAGTTAGTGTAAAAGTCCTTAGGTATGATACAAAAGGAGAAAAAGTGAGAATCAGGAATAATGCCGACTGAGATGGAGCTAACACTAGAACAAACCCAACAAGGTGTTAGTTATGAAGTCTCGGTAAGCATTGAAGGGGTTGAATAAGGGGTTGAAGAATGAAATAGAAATGGAAGATAAAGGAGTGATCAAGAAGAAGCCCTCCACTACACTTAATGGCAGAAACCGGGTCACTACATAATCTGTCAGAAACACTAAGTTGTTGTCTGACATTGTGAACTATCATGGAACCCAGTGACGCTCTAATGCAAACCCTTCCCTAAGCACTCAAGGTCTCTTCAACAGACTCATTTGTTTCTTTCTCACGGAGATTACAACACATTTCTATCAACTTCTCATTCGAGTTAGTTGATATTGAATAGGTCGGCTGTTCTGTCAGCCTTCGATCACTAAAAACCAAGTGCACTATTGAGTCTAGAGCCAAAAGAGATCATCCATAAATCTCATTAGGACACTTGTCAAATCATGCTTGTTATGTCACATAATGTGAATAACAAGTTAACATATTAAGAGTCCTAGGCATTATCCTTGTGATTTTGCTAGAACATCCGAGTGATTTCATTCACTATAAAGATGGAAATCCTGCTTGAGCCAACATCAAACAAGATCATGGTAGGTGACTTGTGCGATTCTATATGAATCAAACTTATGACGACTGGAAAGAAGCGATGGTGCGATTCTATAAGAATCAAGCTTGTTCCAGGTTATGAATTGACGATTGCTGATGAATTTTTGAAATGATTAACACTCTCGATGTGTCACAAAACCACTTTAGCAAGTGACACGTTGATTGATTTTCAAATCAATTTTTTATTTTAATCGATGAGATAATAACTCACTGGTTCACTCTTATCGTGCTGTCTTCTTTGAGACGTTTTGATAATGAGAACATGCTAAGTTTGATGAATCTGATACATATGTGTTAGAAAGATTCGATACTTCAGCTGGAAATCCTGTCAACAAGATTCTTCTTAAATTAAATCTACCTGATCACAGGTCGATCCTCACAGATTCGAAGGTTACTCCAACCAAACACGGGCGAATGACAAAGGCATATTCGTCCCCCCACTTTATTGCTAACTGTTTTATTTCATGAATATATAAAGATGGTGATGGAGGTACCTGATTCCAGCTGACTCACAAGTTTCATAACTACATGCTCATACCCGACCGATAACCATAAAGACATCATGAAAGCTCAAGTACATGTTTCAGATTTCTCTACTCTGATACCGAGTCTTCTGAAGTGACCAAGTGTTAAAGTTAAAGAAATTCAAGAAAGATGCATTATTAAAGCTTTTCAAGATTATCAAATCAAGAAAGGTATGAGCATGGCGGTCCAGAAGTCACAAGTTCATGAGATGGCAAAGTCTACAAGATGGCGAAACGAGATTATGCTTGGTTGATGATCTCAAGGTGTTCAAGATCATATTCTCACATTCAAGTCAAGATAAAGCAACAAGCTCACATCTAAAGTCTATGATCACTACATCAATTCACAGGTTAATGATTGAAGTTAAAGACTATGAGCTCAAGACACAAGTAAAAGCATAGTATGCTAAGTTTAAATTTTTGTAAATTGGAGTGACCTCCCTTAGGGGGAGATTGTTAGAAATATAAAAAAAGTGTCGGTCACTTCCAATATAGTTAGTCGTAGCTCGTAGTAAATCATAATGTAATGTTAGTAAGCTAACCGGGCCAAAGGCACATGATAAGCCCATGGCCGATCATTGGTTAGAGTATTTATACCCTTTCCACACATGAAGAGGGTGTTGGTTGTTCATTTCTCACATTACACTAAGCTAATATTATCCTTTTTCTTTCTCTCTCTAAGTGTTCATCCAACCATCTCTTTCTCTCTCTAAAAACCCAAAGTAAATCCTATCATACATGTGTTAAGATATTCTACAGAGTTTTTCAAAAAACAAAGTTTTAATGTTTTTGGATACATCATATCATGATAATTCTTTTGTATTAAAAACATTATCAAAAATCTCTTAATAACAAATCAGTAATAATAATGACTACTCAATAGATTGTATGCTATTGATGATCTAGCTGTCCTGAGCTCAATTTTCAAGAATTCTTCTAATTGACATCTCATAATATTTCAAAATTATGTGCTCACACTGCCTCCACTTAATTTTATATTCATTTTTACAACTGGTTTCATTTTTTTGGTGTTAAAACATATTGTACAAATGAGGGGGAGCAAGTTAATAGTTCCCACATAATTCTGAGAAGAATGTACAGTTTTCTCCCCACAGGATTTTCATGATAAATTTTAATCACGTAGTATTTCAAAGACTAAATGAATTAGTATTTCAAATAAAGGGAGAAATGTAATTAAAATATGATCTAGAAAATAATAAGTGATCTAAAGACTCATGAGTGAAAAGTGCTTTATACTCTTACCCACATGTGCGAAACACTTTCGTTTATCGATGCACGTGTGAAGGGGGAGTTTTTTCAAAAGATAAAACTTTCAAAGTGTTAAATGTTTTCAAACACTTTGAATGATTTTCAATCAAGGTTTTATGGTTACTATAACACCCCTTGTTTTAGGTTCATTGACATTATAACACCCGGTGTTTTCAAGTCATTGACGTCGTCAATAAATCTACTATTTATTTTTAGTGTTGTACGCGGTTGCTTGTGATTTCATGAATTAAGTTTAAATCGCGTAAGTTAAAAATTAGCGTTCAATGTAAATGAGCATCAACCAATTAAATGTTTACATCAAGCAAGGGTTATATAATTATTTTGAGAATAATTATTAACTTTGTCCATTTTATTTTTATCAGATACGTAAAGTGTATACGTTTCGCGATAAATTGCTTTAGGCACTCCCGGAACCACCAAAACTTTTCTACGCTTCAACAAATACCCATATTTATACCCAATACATAAATATTACTCAACAACATCACATATATTTATATTTTAGCGAATTTTAGGCATTTCAGATACAAGAAATAATGAGAAATTTACACAACTTTGGTCAAAATGTAAAACTCTTGGCACATTAAACCACAAGCCTATCCTTTGTTTCCTTGACCAAAAACCTTTCCCTTAAGACATCGGAATTATGTCTTGTATGTAATACTATTACTACTTTCCTTGACCTAAGACTTTTATATGTACAAGTAAGTAGCAAGGATAAACACATACATGCATAAAACACTTGGTTAGAAAAATCACATAAACTCCCTCTCTGCTCTTACCATCTCACGGCAGAAACAAAGACCCAACACAATCCTTACATAATTTTATACCAACCTATACCACTCTATACCCATCCATTCTAAGATATTCTAACCGGTGTTTCCAACCATTGAATCTCCTTTACAGTTAATAATCAAAGACAGGAAAGTTATGGTTTTTTATTAAGAAAACAAGGGTTTTTTCTTTGTTCAAGCTTGGAGTCTTAGGGCTAAAAACAAGGGTTTGCATTATGTTTATCATCATCTTCACCACATCCTAAGGTGTTTACTAGAACCTCTTTATTTGCTTGTAAAATTTTCATTGATATGCATATGTATATTATCTATTTTTGTTGAATCACCATTTAAGTTTTTATTCATGAAAATGAATGGTTGCACTTGTATGGTCATTTGTTACTTAATATACTTGTGGTTGTTATTTACTTATATCATACTAAAAAGGATGAGAAAATATTGTATCAAGTTATTTTGGTGTAAAAATGATTATGGGTTAATTAGGGTTTTTATGATTTCTTAATATGTTTTAAGTTAAAGAAATATATATGACAAGTTAATATTGATTATGGACTTATGATAATATTATATGATCACTATAATGAGGTTACTACAAGATGAGAAAACATGGACACGTATGGTTTTTATGTAAAATGATTATATATAAAAACTAGTGATTTATGGTTATTATGAAAATTATAGTTTATTAAATATTATGGAAGACTTGTAATATTTGGACAAAGGGACAATAAAAGGACTATGGACATAATATACATGTAATATATATGATAAATATAAAATATAAGATTAGTGGTAAAAGTCATAAGGTGAAAACAAGGAAACAAGACTTAATTTTGGACTCATGAAGGACATGCCAACATTCTGCCCAAATTCGTGTATAAGTATACTTATTTTATGTTTTTATAAGATAATACATTTCACGACGATTCCGAAAAGGTAAGAAACTTGTCAAACGGATTAATAACGAAAACGTTACGGTAAAAACGAGTTATACGTTAATTAAACGGAGTTTATAAAATAACTTTTATAAAATTTATATCAAACAGCAAGTTTGATACTTTTAACAAATAATACATATTTTTAGGATTCCAAAATGATAAGAATCGTAATTTTTCAAATAATAACGGCGAGGTTATGAGAATTTCGCCCGGATGTTTACAACAATTAATATTTTATAAAAAACTATTTTTTAAGAGTTACTGTTATGACAGAAAGTTATTTTTTTCAAACCTATAAATGAATAGGATTTTCAATAACGAGAACGTCCTCGAAAGATCGCTAGAAACGGAGCTATAACGAATAAATTACGACCATTTACGGGTTTTTACTGACAAAAATAGATTTAAATAAACTTACGTCTGATTGTGAACAGTAAAAGTTTACTGTTCACCAGGGGGTGAAAATATGGAAATGTCTAAAATATGTATACTACGTCTTAATACGAAAAGATGGGATAAAGGAAACGCAAGAATTACGGATAAGGAAACGTGAAAGTTTATGACGATTTTACCAAAGGTATGTTTGTAAATCATTTTAATTTTTATAAACATGTTTTCACTTAACATTTCAGATGGTGATTAAGCTATATGAGGCATATGCTGGCTAGGAGTACTTAATGTAATTAGGCTTATAGACCTTAATTTAATTAGGTTGCATTGATCAATTTCGCGTGGGCGGTTATTTTGTGAGTATACTTGGCATCACTCACTTCAAGGTGTAGTTTCATAGCCCCACATTTTATTTGCTTTTGTTTTATAAAGTTTTTGGGCGTGAAAAACATGGCAATGCTTTACAATTGGACAAGTGGTTAAGTTATATTATGCATTACGTGTTGGCCCTAACAGTAGGACTACCACCTGAGCCCATTATCATGAACTGTCTAAAAAAAAATTTTTTACTGGGACTGTGATGGGGGGAATGTTATGAATAGATCTATTGGGTTTGACAACCCGTTCGGTTGGTGATGAGCTATCACTGGACAAGCACGAACGTTTATACCATGTCGAAACTTATAGGAATGTTGCGGGTTAGAACATCACCACGGGGCAATGGTAGGCCATTAATTTGTATTCATAAACGTCAAGCTTCAGTTGGTCTGACGCTTAGAGTCAACGTAAATTAACAATTTATATGATGTCTGCATCTGTTGATTATCATACACTTGGAAATCTTGTTGGTCCTACAATATATGATTTATCAAAACCTATGAATTTCACCTACAATTATTGTTGACGGTTTAAAGCAATGTTTTTCAGGGGATCAGTAGTAAAGCAAGAGCTACAAGGGATACATGGTGGTTTTTTGATTGGGATTTCATGCATTAAAGCTTTTTGTCGCAATACATTTTGTATAATGTATGGCTATGAAATCTTTGTACTTTGAACAATGTGGACATGTCAATAGCTCCGCTTATGTAACTATTACTTTGTTAAAAATCCAATGGTATCTTACAGTTTTTAACGACTTTTTTGGTCGTTCTATATCTATCTTGTGTATTGATCTGAGAAGTACAGCCTCGGACCCTTATTTGCTGCGACCCAATTTGGGGGTGTTACAGATTGGTATCAAGAGCCAAGGTTATAGAGAACCAGGTCAAATGTTTTTGCTGGACTATAATCGTTTTCAAACAACAAATTCATACAACGGGGTTTTACACGGGACATACATATGTGCATACATTCATGCATATACTATTTGTTGCATTAGTTGGTTGGACTAGATGCATTCATATTGGATATTACATGTATGATATAAAATGCTACTATTACTTAGAAGAGTATTATATTAAATACTAAGATACAGCTATTTTGGATTTTCAGATATAGTTATGTCAGGAATTTCAGAATGAATCGGGATCACATACACAGCAGTGTACAGTCCCATTTGAGGATTATCATACATTAGGTTATCACGAGAGCAGTATGATCACGAGTAGCTTAAGGCTTACTCTACATGCCAGAGGAACCATACTTAGAGGCCGCCTCTTCAGGCTTACCACCCTCTCCAGATTACATGTGCCTGGCCCTGAGGAGCAGAGGCAGGCACCACTTTTGCCAGATTATGTTCCAGGTCCAGAGTATGCTGACGATGAGATTGTTGCTGAGGATCAGCCAGGTGCTGAGGATGCCTCACCCACTGCACAGTCACCTGATTATGTTCCAGATACTGACCCAGAGGCAGATCCGGAGGAGGATGACGATGAGGACCCTAAGGAGGATCCTATCGACTATCCTGCTGATGGAGGAGATGACGGAGATGATGAGATTGACATCGAGGAGGATGAGGACGATGATATGGACATCGATTGCAGATGAGGGAGGATGGGATGCATGGAAGGATGTTGAGGTTGATGAGGGGCAGAGGAGGAGCATCCTGCTTTTGGCCTACCTTGTAGTCGTTTGCTTTACCAGCTACTGCCCCGTATTGCAGAGGAGACTGAGCCGTTTGAGACTGATGAGTCTGCGGCCACACCACCACCTCACCTTGCATATCGTATGACAGCTAGGATTACTATTCCAGAGCCATTACCTGTACCAGCATGGTCTGATTCTGAGGTTGCCAGACTGCTTGCTATATCTTCCTTACCAGCATTCACCATATCTACATGGTCATCATCCTCCACCCCAGATTTCATTTCCCACTATCAAACCTCACTCACCTGTATTGACAGCACCACTCCTAGTCCTATTCGTTCATTGGCTATCGAAGCTGCCACGATTTTGGATAAGAGCTGTGGTTCTGCAGCTAACTTCTCATCTTCTCTACCATTTACCACCCACCCTTATATCTACCCCACCCCGACAGATGCACACAAACCATGCCCATTCAGTTCCTACTCATTAACCCCAGTGTTGTTACCCTCTGCCAATCATAGAGAGGATAGACAGAGGTTAACTACCACTCGAAGGGTTGGTATAGCTCTTTGGTCTAGATATGAGGTAGGAGAGAGCTCCGCCGCTGCTGCTGCTAGACCAGCTGGAGGTCTTAGGGCAGATTACGGCTTTGTTGCCACTATGGACAGAGAGATCAGACGTGACCCAGAGAGATATGTTGGATATGGGATCACGGATTCATGGGATGAGATTGTTGAGACCCTACAGGGAGCTCCAGTTAGCACCGACACAGAGTTGGGTGCACACGTGAGAGATTTTGAGTCTATGGTTAGGAGGAGCACATATTGAGTCTACACGATGTTGGACGACGAGCAGAGCCAGAGACAGTTATTGGCCAGTCGGGTCAATACACTGTTTAGAGACAGACGTGGACATGCACATACACGTCTTTTGATGGAGACTGAGGCTAGGATGCCTAGAGAGGCTTAGGGAAAATCTATGGATGCGAGTGATCTTGTGCGTGCAGAGGTTATGTCACTACGCACCACAGTTCATGCTTAGATGTCAGAGATCACAGAGTTACAGTCAGCGGATCGTAGTAGACGGAGAGCGATTTTAGATTTGTTAGAGACAGACAGGGGACGGCGTGAGAGATGAGAGAGTTGAGAGCTGCTGATCGTACTCGACAGCAGCAGATTATTCAGACATTGACTGTTATGCAGACACTACAGAGAGAGATGATTTCACTTCAGGGATTGGTCACCACACTGCAGGGGCAGGTGACAACTTTACAGGGACAGGTGATGACATTACAGGGGCAGGTTACTGCATTACAGGGACAGCAGGGACCCGCTGGGGGTCCTGCACAGCCAGAGCTGCCAGAGGAGGCTGGTAGCAGTTCTTAGATTAGACTTTGTTATGGCTAGTCGTTTTGTATTTAGCCTACTATGTATTACGGGTTGAATCCCGGCTAGTAAGGCTTAGGGTTATTATGTTTTTTTTTTGTTCGTAACCGAAAACATTATGATCATTTTGTATCAGAACCAATCATGATATGTTTTCCAGTTTTATATGGAATGGTTGGTATTATGTATGTTTATATCGAAATTTGTGAGATGAATGAATGTCGTATTAAGGTTTTATAATTGTTAATTACAATTCAGTTGTACATTTCACTGTGTGATGCGATTCTCACTTTTTTTATCATGGATATGTCATGTCCAGGTTATGATTTTATGAAATCTAACGGTATGTATTTTCTTGTGAATGAAAGAAAATGGCCCCAAAACGAGCCATAAGTTCAACAATCCGGTCACTAAACACAACACCAGACCCAACAGCAACCACCAACACTCACGGGTACACTAATGCTCAACATCACAAGCTATGATATTAGACCAAAGGATGACTCTGTTTCTTTATAGTTGTCAGTGCCATTTTGCCGCACGTGACGCCACCCAGGAATGGCATTGACAGCCAACTGCGGGGACGGGTGTGGGGATCTAAACGCGTTGCTCTGAGAGTGCACTTACCAGGATTTCATGAAAAGTGGCAAACCTCTGTATTTCAAGGGCACGAATTAGTAGTGGTTGAGTTAACCATCGCGTTTGACAAGAATGGTGAATGTTTTCACGCATATAAAGCAACTGATAAAGTGGGGAAAACCAGGTCAAATTTTATACTTGTACTCTTTTAGCACAGTGCTATGACATTGGTTGGTATTCCATGTTATGACATGATACTCATGATGTTGCTATATTCAATGACTTGGTTCGATTAAGGAAGAAGATGAAATGACAAATATTGTCCACGAAACAAAATGTCAGAAGCTTGAGGCTGAATGTACCGAAACTTGAAAGTGTTTGGTTGAGGACTGATGTGGTCAAGTAACAACCAACGTTTTCAAGAACTAGCACTTTTGTGTGTTAGGATAGTTCCACCTGAGGACGTCAACAAGATTGAAAGGTCATTGTCGGAGGTTGCCCGACATGAATCCATGGAAACATCGTAGCTTCAAAGCCAAGACATGCAATGAGGGTATGAAATGGGCCACTGAATGATGGACAAAGACGGTCAGTTCCATTGCGGAAAGACAAACTAAAAACAAGAGGAAGTTTGAAAAACACTTCCCGAAACAATCAAAATCAACAAACAACAACAAAATTAAGGAAGGCAGAACACCGAAAGTGGCATACACTGCTTGGACTCGGGTGATAAGAAACAATATGGGGGATCTAGACCCTATGCTCAAAATTCATTACCACCCATGAAGGTCTTGGTGCTCCAAAAGTGCCTTAAATGCAACAAATATGGTCACATCGCCCGTAAACTGTTTTAGGGGGTATGGGAATTGCAACAACTTAACATACAGAGGTACCGGATCGGGTCAGATACCTACTTGTTCTTGATAGTGCGGAGTTTCAGGGGCACTTTTTAAGGAAGGACATGTCCAAGGATGAAGAACACATAAAGGCCAATCGTGGTAATCAAATGGGATGACTGGGATTCCAACGAAGGTGTATTGTGGTTGGAAATGAGCGGGCTAATCCAGAATGTCGTTGGGAGGGGTACGTTTTTCTTCTAAACAACCGCTATGCATATATCTTGTTTGTACGGGTGGCCGATCGAAGTTTTGTGTCTACAAGCATTTAGCTCCCAAATTGACTCACACCATCTACCCTAGATCACTATTATGATGTCGAATAGATGACGGCGAGGAATAATTGGGTTAAACACTATACTTAAAGGTTGCACATTAAACTTCTTAAACCACCAATTCAATGTAAACTTAATGCCTGTAGAACTTGGTAGTTTTGATGCTATAATCGGTATGGATTGGTTGGCGAAATACCAAGCGGTCATTGTGTGTGCCGAGAAGATTGTTCGCATTCCCTGGAAAAATAAAACCTTAATCATACACGGTGATGGAAGTACCCAGGGAAATGTGACACGATTAAACATCATTTCTTGCACTAAAACGCAGAAGTACATGGAGAAAGGGTTTCCTATCTTTCTGGCACATGTTACTACAATAGAGATTGAAGACAAGTCGGAGAAGAAACGACTTGAAAACGTACCAATAGTTCAAGACTTTCCTGAAGTATTTCCTGAAGACTTGCCGGGTCTTCCTCCGACTCGACAAGTGGAGTTTCAAATTGATTTGGTACCTGGTGCTGCACCTGTGGCACGGGCACCTTATCGATTGGCGCCTTCCGAAATGAAAGAATTATCAGAGCAACTGAAAGAGCTATCCGACAAAGGCTTTATAAGACCCAGTTCCTCACCTTGGGGAGCTCCGGTCTTGTTTGTCAAGAAGAAAGACGGATCATTCCGGATGTGCATTGATTACAGGGAATTGAATAAACTAACGGTAAAGAAACGTTTCGCTACCAAAGAATTGATGATTTATTTGATCCAGCTCCAATAGGGCTAGAGTGCTACTCAAAAATCGCCTCAAGGCTCTTGGAGATCACACAATTTAATGGGTTCGAGAAGAAGACATTTGAAGTACTGCCTTCAGAAAACTGTTATGTGGCCATTACGAATTTCATGTTACTGCCGTTTGGTATTTGACAAAAGCACCTGCCGTAATTCATGGACCTTATTGAATCGGTATGCAAAAACTATAATCTAGATAATTCGTGTTTGTTTTTAATTGATGATATTCTGAGATATTTAAAAGAACAAGACAAGAACACGAAAGAAACACCTTAAGCTAATCATTAGAATTGCTTAAGAAGGAGGAGTTGGATGCCAAGTTTTCCAATTTGTGAATTTTGGATTCCCAAAGTACAGTTCCTCGGTCATGTAGTCGATAGTGAAGTGAATTTCATGTGGATAAACCAAGATTGAATCCATTTTAAGATTGGACATCTCCTAACGTCGACCAACGGAGATTCGTCAATTTTTGGTCTTGCTGGGTATTACGGATGGGTTCATTGAAGGGTTTACGAAGATCGTCAAACCTCCATGTCCAAAGATTACCCAAAAGAAGATCAAGTTTGAGTGGGCGATAAACAAGAAGCAGCTTTTCAACTGTAAGCAAAGTTATGCAGATTGCCCAATCCTTGCATTACCTGAAGGGTGGGAAGCGAAGATTTCATCGCATACTGTGACGCTTCAAAGAAGGGTTTGGGCGCTGTGTTGATGCAAAGAGAAAAGGTGATTTCTTATGCATCACGCCAGTTAAAAATTCATGAGAAGAACTATACAACTCATGATTTGGAACTTGGAGCAGTGGTGTTCGCTCTTAAGATCTGGAGACATTATTTATATGGAACTAAGTGTACGGTGTTCACCGATCACAAGAGTTTGCCAACACATTTAGATCAAAAGAGAGTAGAACTTGAGGCAACGCCAATGGTTAGAGTTGCTAAGTGGTTATGATTATGATATTCGTTAATCTCTAGGGAAAGCAAATGTCGTTTTGCTGATGATTTCTGAGCAGGATAAGAACGGATCACCACCGTTTTAGAAGTTTAGAGAGAGAGCCTTAGTCATGATATAGCTTAGATCTTCCTAAAAAAGATCTTAAATGCTCAGATCGAAGCAACGAACAAACACAGAACATTAAGAGTGAAGACGTTGGGGGAATGTTGATTGAAAATGATAAATTTCCAAAAGCGATTAGAGAACAAAAGTTGGAACCGCGTGCGGATGGAACCCTGTACCTCAATGGCAGGAGGTGGTTACCTTGTTATGGCGATTTGTGGACTGTGATCATGCACGAATCCTACAAATCAAAATACTCTATTCATCCGGGTTCCGACAAAATGTACCAAGACATGAAGAAGCTATATTGGTGGTCCAACATGAAAGCCGACATAGCCACTTATGTTAGCAAAAGATTTGGACCTTGTGCTAAGGTCAGGCCCGAACATCAACGGACGTCAGGAATGTTGGTACAACCAAGATACCAGAATGGAGTGGGACAACACTCACTATGGATTTCAGTTCACAAAAGCTTCCTATAAGACGTTCCTCATGGCCTATGACACAATTTGGGTGATCGTTGACCGGCTCACTATCCTAAGGTCATGCAATTTTTACAACCATTAGAGAGACCGGATCCTTTGGATAAATTGCTAGATTATACCTAAAGGAGGTGAGTCACGGAAGGTATGTAATACCCGTCTCAATCATTTGCGATCGTAACCCCAAGATTCGCATTCAAATTTCTTAGAGTGTCACTTCAGACGCATTGGTACTAATTTTAGATTATGAGTACTGGTACATCCAACAAACACGACGGGCAAGCCGAAGAGAGGACCATTCAAACTCTCGAGGATATGCTGCGTGCTTGTGCGATCGACTTTGGAAAGGGTTGGGTTAACATTTTCCATTAGTCGAGTTCTCATATAACAATAGCTATCACGCTAGCATCAAGGCCGCATCATTCGAAGCACTTTATGGTCGAAAGTGTCGTTCACCTCGTTTGTTGGAATGAAGTTGGAGAGTCAAATATCGGTCCAGAACTAATTCAGGAGCCAGTGAGAAAATCATCCAGATCAAGCAAAAAGGGTGCCAAGCTGCTCTGTGGATCGACAGCAAGAGTTAGCGACTTTGAAACGCTAAACCAATGGATTCAGTCGGGGATAAAGTTATGCTTAAAGTTTCGCCTTGGAAAGGGGTCGTATGTTTTGGCAAATGGGGGAAGTTAAACCCTAGGTATGTTGGACCTTTCAAGGTGTTAGAAAAGGTTGGAGAGGTTGCTTACAAGCTTGAACTTCCAGAAGAATTGAGCAGAGTTCATAATACGTTTCATGTATCTAATCTGAAAAAGTGTCATGCGACGAAACCATTAGTCCGTTCCGGTTGGATGGACTCATCTTGATGTCAAGCTTCTTTTTGTTGACGGAACCATTAGAAATAGTGGGCCTGTTGAAGTTTAAACGGTTTGAACGAATAACGTCGGATCCCATTAGTCAAAGTTCGATGGAACTCCCAAGTGGGGTCCTGATGTTCACGTAGGGAGCGTGAAGACCAATTCAAGAAGAATAACCCACACCTCTTCACCAAGACACACGTCGTCAAGTGCTTTTTGTGCATCAGTGAGCCTTGAGGGTACAAGGCTCGTTTAACGAGGAAGTCTCATAAACACCCTGGGTGTTTCAAGTCATTGACGTACTGTCAATTAATCTACTATTTATTTTTAGTGTTGTACGCTGGTTGCTTGTGATTCATGAATTATGTTTTTAAATCGCGGTTTTAGTTTAAAAATTTAGCGCTTCATGTAAAACGCGGCATTCAACCCAATTAAATGTTTACATCAAGCAAGGGTTTCTATAATTATTTGAGAATAATTATTAACTTTGTCATTTTATTTTTATCAGATACGCTAAAGTGTATAACGTTTCGCGATAATTGCGTTTAGGCACTCCCGGAACACCAAAACTTTTCTACGCTTCAAACAAATACCCACATTTATACCCAATACATAAAAATTACTCAAAAACAACAATCAAACTATTTCTTATTATAGCCGAATTTTAGGGCTTTTTGTACAAAGAAATAAGAGAAAAATTTACACCATTTGGTCAAATGTATAACTCTTGCAATTAAAACCTAGCCTATCTTTGTTTCCTTGACAAACAAACTTTCCTTAAGACATGGGGATTATGTCTTTTGAATACTTATTTACTACTTTCCTTGACCAGGACTTATTATTGTACAAGTAAGTCGCAAGGATAACACATATCAATTGCATAAACATCTTGGTCTAGAAAATCACAACCAACTTTCCATCTTTGCCTCTTCTCCATCTCACGGCAAGAAAAAAAGACTCCCAAAAACAATCCATACAAAATTTTCTACAACCTATACACTCCTATACACATCCATTCTAAGATATTCTAAGGTGTTTCCAACCATTGAATCACCATTTGCAAGTAATAATCAAAAAAAGGAAAGCTAGGGTTTTTATTAAGTAAACAAGGGTTTTCTTAAGTGCAAGCTTGGATTTTAGGGCTAAACAAGGGTTTAGAATTTATTTGTCACCATCTTCACACATCCTAAGGTCTACTAGAACTCTTTATTATATTCTTGTAAACTTTCATTGATATGCATATGTTATATCTATTTTAGTTGAATCACCATTTAAGTTTTTATTCATGAAAATGAAGTTTGCACTTGTAATGGTCATTTTGTATACTTACTTATACATGTGGAGTTATTACTTATATCATACTAAAACAGGGATGTGAGAAAATATTGTTTCAAGTTATTTTGGATTTGTAAAATTGGATTGTGGGTTAATTAGGGTTTTTATGATTTCTTAATATGTTTTAAGTTAAAGAAATATATATGACAAGTTAATATTGATTATGAACTTATGATAATATTATATGATCACTATAATGAGGTTACTACAAGATGAGAAAACATGGACACGTATGGTTTTTATGTAAAATGATTATATATAAAAACTAGTGATTTATGGTTATTATGAAAATTATAGTTTATTAAATATTATGGAAGACTTGTAATATTTGGACAAAGGGACAATAAAGGAATATGGACTATAAGATACATGTATATATATGATAAATATAAAAATATATGATAAGTGGTAAAAGTCAATAAGGTGAAAACATGGAAACAAGAACTTAATTTGGACTCTGAAAGGACATGCCAACATTTGCCCAATTCGTGTATAAGTATACTTATTTTCTGTTTTTATAAGATTATACATTTCACGACGATTCGAAGTAAAGGTTATGAAACTTGTCAAACGGATTAATAACGAAAAAGTTTACGGTAAAAACGAGTTATACGTTAATTAAACGGAGTTTATAAAATAACTTTTATAAAATTTATATCAAACAGCAAGTTTGATACTTTTAACAAATAATACATATTTTTAGGATTCCAAAATGATAAGAATCGTAATTTTTCAAATAATAACGAACGAGTTATGAATTTCGCGAGTTTACGACAATTAATACTTTTATAAAACTATTTTTATAAAAGTTACTGTTCATGACAGAAAGTTCTACATTTTGTAAAACCTTATAATGATAGGATTTTCAATAACGAGATCGTGTCCTAGAAAGTAAATCGCTAAAAAAACGGAGTATAAGAATAAAATACGACATTTACGGGTTTTACGACAACAATACGATTTAAATGAAACTTACGTTTGATTTGTGAACGTTAAAAGTTACTGTTCACAGGGGGAGTCAAAATTTGGAAATATCATAATATGATAACTCGTATTAATACAAAAAAGAATGGGCATAAGAAACGCAAGAAACTGATTCAATATGCTGAAAGTTTATGACGATTTTACCAAAAGTATGTTTATAAACATTTTAATTTTATAAACATGTTTTCACTTAAACATTTAGATGGTGATTAGCTATATAGGCATATGCATGGTAGGAGTACTTAATGTAATTAGTGCTTATACGACCTTAATTTAATTAGGTTGCATTTGATCAATTCGCGTGGCGCGTTATTTAGGATATACTTGGCATCACTCACTCAAGGTGAGTTCATAGCCCCACATTTTATATGCTTTTGTTTTATAAAGTTTTTGGGGTGAAAAATATGCAATGCTTTACAATTGGACACAAGTGGTTAAGTTTCATATTATGATTACGTGTTGCCTAAGTAGCGATAACCCAACCTGAGCCCATTATCATGAACTGTCAATTACTGGACTGTGAGGGCGAAGTCTATGAATTAGAGCTATTGGGTTTGATAAACCCCGTCTCGGGTGATTATTCTTATGTAAAAACACGAACGTATTACCATGTCGAATAAAACGATGTTGGGGTTAGAACATCACCACGGGGAATGTACGGCCATTAATTGGTATTCATTCACGTCAAGCTTTTAGTGTCATGAGCTTAGTGCAGTAATTACATTTATATGATGGTCTGCATCTGTTGCATTATCATACACTTGGGAATATTGTTGGTCCTACAATATATGATTTATCAAACCTATGAATTCACCAACATTATTGTTGACGTTTTTGTTAAAGCAATGTTTTTCATGGGGATCAGTAAGCAGAGGTACAGGGATACATTGGTGGTTTTGAATTGGGATTATGCATTAATGATTTTGTCGCAATACATTTTGTATAACTGTATGCGTCTAGAAATCTTTGTACTTGTGAACAACCCGTGGACAGGTAGCTCCGGCCTTATGTAATCAAATACTTTGTTTAAAATCCAATTGTCAACAGTTTTTGATTAACGACTTTTTGGTCGTTCTATATACATCTTGTGTTATTGATATGAGAAGTAACACGACCCCGGGACCCTTTATTTCCACTGCGACCAATTTGGGGTGTTCAAGACATATCAATAAATTCATATGTACTTTTGAATATTGTACGCATTTGCTTTTAAATCGTTAAAGTTAGTTAAATCGCGTAAAGCTATAAATTATCGTTCAATGTAAACGGGCATCAAATAAGATTAAATATGTTTACAGCAAGAAATGTGCTAAGTAATTTTTTAAGGATAATTATTAACTTTGTACATTTTTATTTTATTTTAGTTACGTAAGTGGTTTATGTTTCGCGAAAAAATACTGTCTTAGGCATACCCGGAAAGGAAACACCAAAACTTTTCTACGCTTCAACAAATACCCCCTTTTATACCAATACATAAAAATTACACAATATTACTCTAATACATACTTATGGCTGGATATTATGGGTTAGATTAAACCAAAGAATATCAAGTTGAGAAACATACTCCTCATTTTCATGGAGTGGTTCTCAACTATAGGGAACACTTAGATATTTTATGCAAGACTTCTATGCATCTTGACCAAAGACTTCCATGATTTGCTCACTTATGTCTTGGACTTCCATGTTCACCATTTGACTAGCCTAGTGCATATAATACTTGCACTCTTGATAGGAAAACACACAACACTTCAACACTTAGCAAAAAGATTAACTTTTCCTCCCTTTTCTTCCTTATTTGGCCACGGCAACAAACACCCTTCATATATAATGCATAGCTTGATTTTACAAGACCATACACACATTTACACATCATTACTATGATAACCTAAGGTGCTTTGAAGGGTTGGCTAAGCATTTGCAAGATTTAATCAAGTGATTTCAAGATTAGGGTTTTCTTGGAAAACTAGGGTTTTCACCCTTTGTTTTCAAGCAAGGATTTAAATCACAAGGGTGTGATTTGTTTTCCCATTTACCACTCATCATACTAAGGTTATCTAAGACCCTACTCATTTCATAATCATGATTTTATGTGTATATAAGTTCTTTATAGCAAGAATCACCATTAGGATATTTTTAAACATGTAAAATGATCTTTGGCTTGTGATCATGGTTTTGTATATTTTTACTCATATTATAAGGTTGATAATATCATGATATGATGGTAATATAAGTATTGTATCATGTTGAGTTAAGTGTAAAAGTTATAAGTATAAACTAGTAAGTAAAAGTTACTTATGGAAAGTTCATGGAAATATAAGTATGTACCCATTTGGATCTTGTGATTCTTGGACAATATATGGAAAAATGATGGATTAGGGACCCTAAAGATGGAAGACATGTGAAAATGAGTGTTGTAATAGACTTGTAACAAAGTGGTTAAGCTAGAAAGTTACGAAAACAAGTTTTAACATATTTTTATCAAGAATTTCATTAGGGTCTGTTTGAATTCAATTTTTAAGGTATACATTTTATATTTTTATAAAATACTAAGTCTCATGCGGACTCCAAAAGGGTTAAGAACTCGAAAAACTGGAAGAAAATAACGAAAAAGATACGATAAAAAACACGAAATTTACGTAATACCGGTTTTACTTAAAATAAAACTTTTATAAAGCAGTTATAAAATACTTCTAAAACAGAAGTTTAGGATTTTTCAACGATTCGTAATACTTTCTAAGGATTTCAAAATGATAAGAATCGTAATTTTTCAATTAATAACGAAAGAGTTATGAATTTCGCAAGTTTACGATAATTAACACTTTTATAAAATAAATTTTATAAAAAGTTACTGTTCATGATAGAACATTTATTTTTGTAAACATTTTTTAAATTAAACTGAACTTTCACATTTATTTTTGTAAACCTTAAAATAATACAGAAACTTTCAAATTTTTAATTTTTTTTATTTTAAAAATAATTTGGAGAAAGGTGCTCGAAAGAATTACTAGAAACCGGTGCTAAAACTGAAATAAATACGATCGTTTACGATAATTAAAGTTTATAAAGTAAAGTTTATAAGTTTGAAACAGTAAAAAAATACTATTCTCAGCAGACCCCACTTTATAAAAATGTGATAATTTTAACTCTTACCTATCTATTCCTTAACCGAAGACGCTGCTCGTAGGAATCCTAATTAAAATAAGGATTTAAAACGAATAAGTTGTTGCATTTAAGGGTTTTACGCAATTAAATTTATAAAAGTAAAATTTTTAATAACGTCAATGACAATAAAAAGTCTGTCATTAGAAGGATATAAAATACAAATGTAAATATTTTTATATATCATCTTAATACGAAGACGTGGACGTAAGAAACGCGAGAAACGGGTTTAAAACGGGAAAGTTATGCTAGTTTTACTAGACGATAATTATAACGTTTGCTTTATTAACAACGATTTATAAATTTCAAATTTATGGTGATGGCTATTATAGGATTATGTATGATATTAGTTATCGAAGGCATAGTACTTATACGACTATGTTGATTAGGTTGCCTTTCGGATTCGGGTCCTGTGACTCAGTTATTTCACTTACTCGATTATTACTCATTTACTTCACTACTGAGGTGAGTTCATAACCCCATGTTTTACTGGTTTTAAATATATTTTTTGGGTGAGAACATGCTTTGTTTTACAATTGGACGCAAGAAAACTTTGTGAATACTTACTGTTTTTTTTGATATTGCATACCATGCAATACTTACTGTTTTGGATATTGTATACCATGCAATACTTACTGTTTTGAATATTGTATACCATGCAATACTTACTGTTTTGGATATTGTATTCCATGCAATACTTACTGTTTTGAATATTGTATACCATGCAATACTTACTGTTTTGGATATTGTATTCCATGCAATACTTACTGTTTTGAATATTGTATACCATGCAATACTTACTGTTTTGGATATTGTATACCATGCAATACACACTCTAAACAATTGCGGTCCTACACTCATACATTTTACAAACCTATGAATTCACCAACTTTATGTTGACCATTTTAAGCATGTTTTTCTCAGGTTAATAAGGTACAAGAAACAAGGATACATTGGTGGTCTACATTGTGGAGTCATTTCTATAAAGATTTACGTGCATCACATTTTGGGGATATTTGTCATGTAGAAAAATCTTCGCATTTTCAAGACATGAAAGTTTAGCCATGAGCTATTTGAAAACAATTAATTTTCTTTTAATCCAATGTATCATTTTCAAACGACACGTTTAGTGGTCGTTCTCTCATGTCTTGTGTAATGTTATTATGAAGTAACGCTCCCGGATCCTTATTCCACTGCGACCCATTTTGGGGGTGTTACATCAAATACCCAACAACATCTTAATTCATGATGATTATGAAGTCATAAGGTGGTTAGGTTAGGAATTAGTCCTATGATCCAACCAGAACCGAAGGGATCTACCCAAGGACAATCTATAGTTAGAAATAGCAGTCCTTAGGTATGATTGGAGATGAATGAGTGTAAGGGAATAATGCCGACTAAGGTTGAGCTAACACTGGAACAATCACAACAAGGTGTTAGTAATAACGTCTTGGTAAGCATTGGTTGAACAATGAAAAAGAAATGTATGGATAAAGGGTCAAAAGAAATAAGCCCTCTACACACTTTAGGCAGAAACCGGGTTAATACATAATCTATTAGATTCACAAAGATGAATTCTGGTATTAAAGACAAGACATCATGGACCCAATGATGCACTGCACAACCCTTCCCAGCCATTCAAGTTTCTCTCCACAAATACTTGTCTCATTTGTCACGGAGATACACACGACTTTTATTGTCTTTCTCACTCCGAGTTAGTTAATATTGAATAGGTGGCATTCTGCTCCAGCCTCCGAGTACTAAAACTAAAACGCACTAATCGAGTCTAGAGCCAAGAGATTAATAAAATAAATCTCATTAGGACACATTCCATAACAAACACTTGTTAAACATCATCAAGTTCATAAGATGTTAACAAGAGTCCTACGTATTATCCTTGTGATTATGCCAGAACATCAAAGTGATACTTTTAGTATTCATAGTGACGATGGAAATCCTTTCATAGCCATCATCAAACATGCTCTGCGGTAGGTGACTTGCGAGATTCTTTATGAATCAAACTTGTGATAACTGGATATCGATTTTGGTTCAGTAAATGAATTGACGATTTAATCAGAAAGATAGTAACTATCTGATTCACTCTTACCGTGTTGTCTACTTTGAGACGCTCCAGTAACGAGAACGGCTAGCGCAGCTGCGAAACCCTGTCAAAAAGATTCATTTGAATTCTATCTGATCACAGGCAGTATTTATACTGATTAATAGAGAACCGTGGTTATTGCAACCTTATTCGACGAAGTGATAAAGACACTCTCATCCATATATGTCAATTATCACTAACGCAAACCTGCAGGTTACACGATGGTGGCGGTACCTCTCTCCATCTGAGTCGGATTCATTACCACATGCTCATGCTCATGCTCAAACTACAAAGACATACTATAAGCATCAAGATTCAAGAATCAAGAAAGCTCAAGAATTAAAGACAAAGACTTCCAAAAACTCTGATATACAAGATCTTCCTTTAAGATGTCAAGTCTATCAAAGGAGATTGTTAGCAAGCTTTCAAGATGGTGCAAAGTATGAGCATGTTGGTCAAGGCACAAGATCGCAAGGTGGCAAGGATCTCAAGGAGAAAGATTTAAAGATCTCAGAACTAAAGACAAAGTCTAAAGACAATGACTAAGGCTCAAGATCAAAGATCACAAAGCATGAAGGAACAAGCCTACAATGAAGACAAAGACTAAGAACACATAAGCTTCATGACAAAATCAATCTCATTGATCTCATGAAGGAGTGTCACAATGATCTCACTTCGGGGGAGATTGTTAGCCTCAAAAAATTAAGTCGAACAAGGACGTTCGTTCATTATGAATATTAGGTCTCGATCATTCATTTATGTAATGTTGTAATAGGCTAGCTACGGGAATCGAGCTTGTTATTTAATCAAGTCTTGTATAAGTTACGGGCTTTAGCCCAAAGTTAATCCCGAGCCTGACCCAAGTCAAATACCACACGGCCTAAAGGCATCCTTATAACACCCTCATTTTGACAAATATAGCAGCGGAAGCTAATCTAGGGTATTATTTCATAGTACAACAGTCATAATCAAAGAAAACTACTCATAAAGAAACGTTTTTGGAAAATTTAGTTATCATTCATTTATTCATCAGAGTTTTTACAAAAAGAGAGGTCCCAAAATCTAGAAACATAAAGTTTGAATGATAGCAGTTTAACCATCTTCAAGTCCGTGTCATGAGTTGCTCAATTACCTGAGATAAATATGCTAAAAAAGTCAACACAATGGTTGAGTGAAATTCATAGGTTTATAGTAAATAGTTTGAATACAAGTTATCGTAAATAGTGGGTTATGTTGTTATTGAAAACCGTATTATAGAAAACAGTATTATTGCAATGAGTAAAACTATTATAGAAAACAGTTATCGTAAGTGTAATAATTGCAATGAGTACAATTATTATAGAAAACAGTATTATTGCCCTAAGCTCATGACACCGAGGCCTTGAGAAAATCAATAATCATAAGTAGTTGCCCTAACGGGTGCCTTTGCCAAACACCCGCATAGTGATTCAAATGAAGTGCGTTTGGTTACATAAGTATGGCTCACTACGGAAGCTCGAGTCCCAAATAGTCTATTCACAGCATTCACGCGTAACTCCGAAAAGTAATTAAACGGTTCATGATAGTGGGGTCTTAATGGCAAAAGTAAGGACTTAGGAATAATCATATAGAATAGATATAGTTGGAAAAAACACTTGTATTTATGGTTTATAGATGTATCCCCCTCGCGGGTTATGAAACATTAGAAGACTTTAAAAGCGAGGCTATGACCTTCACCTTTAATAGGGGAAATTTGATTGTGGCAAAGTAAATCAGTGAAGAAAGTTTATGGCATTGGTCACGCAACCTGAGGCAATATATGGTCAATTCTTAGTTTGATTGTTTAGGTTTAAAACTTTACAGAGTTTCACATGCTTATTGATTTATTAATTTACTGGAATTATTGTATCAATGTTCGGGGTATCATAATTCAGAGGCATGTAGTATCGTTTGAGGTGCCAGAGCACTTTAATCGTAAATCCGGCAACTCGTCAAAACAAAATACCCAAATGGAATCCCCTCAACATGAAATTCCTCATAAACATGATACAATAAGTTTTAAGTTTTCTTCCAAAAGCTAGTTCTGATGATAAATTACATTTAATATGATATAACGTAATTGTTTTTAATAATTGCTGTTTCGATCGGATGATCAATAACGATAAATGTGTCGGGTTTTAATTAAATCAAGTTTTATAATATTTAAATATATTTTTATGATTTATATAAAATATATAATTATTATTTTTAAGTATGCAAAAATGGCAATATATACCCTTGATTTTTATATTTTTACAAATTTAGTCCTTTATATATAAAGTATATATAATTTAGACCTTTAACTTTACAACTTGGCAAAACAGCCCCTCATAGTTATAACTTTAGGAATATTACATTTTCAGCCCCTCTAGTTATAATTTCAAAATATTTACAATATATACCCCTTGCATGGATTCGATTTGCAAAACAAGTCCAAAATTCATAATTTTGATATTTTTGAAATCCAAAAGAGTTTTGCAGCTTATGGCTTATTAGAATAAGCTAAAATAAGTAGAGTTTACGAGCTTATAGCTTATGGAAAGGGCTTATGAGCTTAAAAACATAAAATGGGTGCGTTTGGTTTATAAAATTCAACCCGATGGGTTTAAGACTTTAGGATTAGTTTTAAAGCTTATAAAAATGTTAATGAAGCTTATTAGGATAGCTTATAATAACAGCTTATGGCTTTAGCTTATAGATTTTATGAAAATAAGCTTTTAGGGTTTCATGGTGCGTTTGGTTTTAGGAAAAACCAAACCGAATGGGTTGTGGTTTAAAGCTTTTAACAAGAGCTTATATATGATCATAAGGAAGCTTATTAAAGTTTTAAAACAGAAAATTAGCTTATTGAACAAGATTTTGAGCTTACTTGAGCTTATATGGGTCGAAATGGGCTTATTTGGGTTCGTACGCCTAGGAATGGCTTCAAGACCTTCCTCCTCTTGATTCTTGGCTTTAAATCTGATCTTAGGGACTTTACTTGATCTTCCTTGGTCTTGTTTAGAACTCCATTTGTATGTATGATGAATTTTGAGGTGTGTTTGAAAGGAGTGGGGGTTTTGGCTATTTATATGTGTAGAACACCCTTGGTGGCCAAGTTGTCTTAGTGTGGTGGCCAAGGGTGGTAGAGTAGTGACTTAGGAAAGCTATAGGATGATTAGGAAGAGCTAGGGAGTAGCTAAGAGAGGTGTAGAGATAAATGGGTTAAAAATGAAAGAAAAAGGGTGTCGGGTTGTTTTTGTTTCGGGTTAGGGTTTTAGTATTTAAGATGTGGATTAGGCAGAGGGGTCTCGGATGGGTGTGCAGCAAGTGCCGTCACACAGGGCCTCCACTTAAAAGGGGCCACATTATTAGTAGTTTTGCATTAAATACGTATATGAGCCATATAATTCAAGTTTATATGCAATTTCTTTTTAGTTTACAAGTGTAATAAGGCCTCTATGTTGTTATTGCCTAGGGCCACCGAAAACCACGAGACGGCTCTGGGATTAGGTTTAGGATTAAGGATAGTTTAGGGTTTAGGATTAAGTTTTAGTGTTAGGATTATGGTTTAGTATTAAGGTTAGTGTTAGGATTAGGGTTTAGGATTAGGTTTAAGTTAAGTGTTTTCGAATTAGGGTTTAGAACTAGTTTAGGGTTTCGTTTAGGTTTTAGGGTTTTATATTAATTAGGGTTAGACGTTGTAATTTAGGTATTTACTTATGCTTAAAGTTTGGAGGTAGAAATCTAAAATGGATTTGGAGGGGACAATTGAGTTAGTTTGAAATTCGTGCTTCATGGATTGGTACATTGAGGGTTTAATGAGTTTGTTACATTCGACTTGGAGGGAAATTGTATTTCAAATGGTTGTTATTGTATACTGTACACATGTTAAAGGCTTTCACTATGTTCATTTTTATGTATATAAGTACATATTAATTAGGTGTTTTGATTTCAAATTAACGTTTAATGCTTGTTTTGAAATAACGTTTTGAAAAGTATGTTAAATGGATAACGTATCTGGTAAAAATGATATTAGAATATTGACTTGACATATTAGGATGTTTACATGATATAAACATAGATATAGATGGCATTGGTTGTTGCGTGAGCTTGTTTACTTTAGTTATGTAAACTACGTTACATAATAGAATAAAGCAAAAATTTCCCTGTAAAAAGGTGGTATATATAGATGTTACATTGCATCTAATTTAATAGATGGATATTACATTGATGAAAATACTGAGTTGTTATAGTCCCCCAACCTTAAAGAAATCTCGTCCTAAGATTTAGTTAGACTTTGAAGTGATGTTGGAAAATAGATGTGGATATTTGGCATGAATTTCATCTTCGAGTTCCCACATAAATTCTGGTCCTCTTTTAGAGTTCCATCGTACTTTGACTATATGAATTCAAATTTGTCTTAGTTGCTTGACTTCTCGATCTATAATCTCCACTGGTTCTTCCACAAAGTTGAGTTTGTCATCAAGCTAAGATTTTTATTGAATGAAAGGGATCAATCAAATAAGCATTTCTTTAGATTAGAGAAGTGGAAAGTATTGTGGACATTTCTGAGTTCTTCAAGAAGCTCAAGTTTATATGCCATTGGACCAATCCGTTCAAGGATTTTGAATGGTCCAATGTACCAAGGGTTAAGCTTCCCTCGCTTTTCAAAATGAATGACACCTTTTCAAGGTGATACTTTTAACATAACACAATCTTCAAGTTGAAATTCTAAAGGTCTTCGTCTTACATTGGCGTAACCTCTTTGCCGATCTCTTGCAGCTTGCAAGTGTTGTCGAATTTGCACTATATTTTCAGTGGTTTCATGAATTATTTATGGTCCCGTAAGTTGAACATCTCCAACTTCGGTTTTCCAGGCAAACAGGTGATCTGCATTTCGGCAATAAAGTGCCTCAAATGGTGATGTCCTTAATTACTGCATGGTACTGTATTGTAAGTAAATTCATAATGGTAAGGTTTTCCATCCCTTTCCAAAATCTTAACACATGCTTGAAGCATATTCTGTGAGTGTTTGATGGTTCTTTCAATTTGCTATCAGTTTCAGGTGATCTGCGTTACTCATGTCTAATTAAGTACCCAAAGCACTTTGTAATGATTGCCAGAATCTGGATGTGAAATGATGTCATGATCTGGAGATGATGGATTATTAACCGCCATGCAGGGAGCTATTCTCTATGATGTACAAAACTTTGTAAGGGTTTCCATACTATCGGTCTCTAGGGTAGGGATGATATGTGCGGATTTGGTAGCATGATCGACAAGGACCAATTTTGTCATGTTCGTTTGATGTTTTGGGACGTTTTGTGATGAAATCCTATCATTATTTTTTCCATTCTTCCACATAGGAATATTTGGTTTTGTACCAGTAAGCAGGATGGCTTCTGAATTCTGGCATGAACTCTAGAACATTGTCAAACATTTGCCAACATGTTAGCGAATGATTGCCTTTTGTTTAGGCACCAATAGAGTTTGTTAATCCTGATACAATCTTGTCCGAACTTGGTGTGATGGAATACTTTGATTTTGTTATTCATGCATGATTAAGTCTCTCAAAACCGCCAAAGAGTGATAACAACTTGATTCTTAATACAACGAGTCCATCAGGACGTATTAAATGATTTGTCTATTCCTCATTGGTTCTTAGCTTTGATGTTTCTTCTTTGATTGCCTCAGTTTAAGCTTCGAGGATTTGTGTTGGTAACTTTGGGTGAAGGGTCATGATTAATGATCTAACTCAGAGTGGTTTGATTCGTTCCTTTTCGGTCTTAAGGGCATTGCTACGATTGCCTTTCCAAGATGGTAGCGAATTCACAATCGTAATCTGCGAGCAATTTCTAGCCAATGGCGTCTTTGTTCATGTTCAATATTCTGCATGAAGATATGTTGAAGGTTTTATGGTTTCAGTGAAACAGTACACCTTGTGCCATACAAATAGTGTCTTCAGATTTTAAGAGTGGAATATATGCTCTAATTCAAGAAATGTGTGTGTAGTTTTCTTCATTGAGGATTGAGTTTGTGAGATGCCATATGCAATAACTTTTTCTCTTTTGCAATTAATATGCTCCAGACCTTGAGAGATGCATCCAGTAAATGGGAAAAATCATTGTTTTCTTGGTAATTATTGCTACGAATAGAGCTTCACCAAAAGTTTTTAGTTGTAGCAAATGGAAAGCCGACTCTTGGCTTTTTCCCCAGTATACTTCTTGTTTTTTAGGTTAATTCAGTCAAAGGCTTTGCAATTTTAAAACTCCTTGCATAAATCTCCTGATAGTAGCCGACAAGTCCTACGATTGAGTTATTTTTATGGGTTTGTGTAGGAGGATGCCAATTTCTTAACTACTTCAATTTGGCGGGGTTCAACATGAAGTCCCTAACTATCAATTAAGTGTCCAAGAAATTGTTACGATAGTGATATTAGTATTCACACTTAGAGAAGTTGGCATATAATTTCTCTTTTCTGAGTAATTTCAAGATTATTCTTAGATGATCTGCGTGTTCTTCTTTGTTACAAGAGTAGATGAGAATATCCATCAAAATGAAACACTATCACAAATTTATCCAAGTACGGTTTGCACACACGGTTTATGAGATCCATGAATACAACAGGTGCGTTAGTTAAACAAATGGCATCACTGAAATTCATAGTGTCCGTACTCGTTTCTGAAAGCTAGTTATGGGAATATCTTCATTCTTACTTCCGTTGATGATAAGTCGATTTTCAAGTCAAACACTCGAACCTTAATGTTGGTGAATAAGTCACGATCCTGGGGAATGGGTAACGATTCTTTACAGTAAGTTTATTTAGTTCTGGTAAGTCGATACACATTCTGAAAGATTCCTTCTTTCTTTTTAAAAATACAGACATGGAAGTCCCAAGGCGAAATAAGTACTGGTCGGATTAAAACCTCTGTGCAATTCATAAAGTTGGTCGATAGTTCTGCATTTCTGAAAGGTATCGTAAGGTGATCGGGCCATGGCACGCTTGGAATGGATTAAGTCGATTTGGAATTCTACTTGACGAACTGGGGGTAGGCTAGGTAGATCTTCAGGAAAAACTTTTGGAAATTCTCTGACTACTGGTATGTCTTCCAGTCATTTATCGTCTGACTTCTTTTCAATTACTTGGGCTATGAAAACTTGACATCCCTTAGATATATACCTTTTGGTTTATATATAGGATATGAGACTTAGTCGGGTTTTACTTTGATTACCTCGGATGATCAAAGTTTCACCGTTAATTAGGATGTGGATGACTTTCTCGTCACAAATAATTCTAGCATGATACTTGGATAACCAATCCATACCAATGACGACGTTGAAACTACCGAGTTTAATTGGCATAAGATCAATTTTGAAAGGTTGATTTAACAGAATCAGAGTTGCACCCTGAATAACGGTATTAGTGTCTACTAAGTTTCCATTGGCCATTTCAATATCATAAGTGGTATCTAGTGTAATTGGTGGGATATTAAGCATAGAAGCAAGAGATATGGATACAAAAATTTTATCAACTCCAGAATCAAATAATACTCTAGCTAGATGTTGGTTTAAAAGGAACGTACCCGTGACTACGTTCGGGTTCAGGTGAGCGTTTGTCCTCAGCAAAGTCTGCTTTTAGTGGGCATGTTGTTTGTCTTTGAGAAACTGATATTGTAACTGCCTTTCTCTCCACATGCATGACAAATTACTGATACTGATTGCTGATTGCTTTTAGTGGCTGGTCCTTTATTTCTGTAGTTCCTGGTCAAATGACCCACCCTGTTGCAAGTATTACACTTAACAATGCAAGGTCCTGTGTGATGCAGAGTGCATTTCTTACACAAAGGAAGGCTTCTAGTATACATATTTTTTTCAGTTGGGGTGGCAGCATAAGACCTGAAGGTTTCCTGTCTTTTATTCTGCTGTTGGCGGTAATCATTATTGCGGTTGTTATGGTTGTTTTGATAGTTGTTGATGCGATTATTAGGGTAGTTGTTGTTGTTAGTGGTGTTCCTTCTATCATCAAACTTTCGTTTGTGATCATTGATTCCGTGCATAGAATTGTGCTTTATTACCTGATCCATCAACCTCTGAGTTATGGTAATGGCTTCCTTCAAAGTTTGAGGCTTAGAGGTGGTAACATTTCCTTCAATACTTCTGGGTAATCCTCTGATGAAAACTTCCATGAGTTTCTCGGTGTTTGGTACCATGTTTGGGCATAAGACTGATAATTCCTAGAATCTTCTAACGTAAGTTTTAGTTCCATTTTCCTTTTACATTCAGATTGTAAAATTCATCTTCCATTTTCCTGACTTTAGTTCGAGGGCAATACTTATTTGTTAAGAGCCTTTTCAATTCAGTCCAGGTGATCTTGTTGGCTTGTTCTATTCCAGTAGGTTGGGCGTATGCATTCCACCAGGATAAGGCGTCATCAGTCAGGGTACCAGTAACAAATGTCACTTTGTTTTCCTCGGCATAATTGCTACAAGAAAATACTGATTTAGTCCGTTCAAACCAGTGAATGAGGCTAACTGCTCCTTCTATACCATTGAAGTAGAATGGTTAACAACTTATGAACTCTTTATAGTTTCCCTTTCTTGCTACAGGAGTTCCAGTAGGTCTGATGTTTCTATTGGGATTGTTTGTATTTGCCATTGTTGCAGCTTGTGCTTCCAGAGCTGCGGCAACACTATCAGCAACTAGTTTCCTGATGGCAGCCTGAGTCATGGCTGGTGCTTGGCCCGTTTTTTTAGATGTTGAGTCCTTATGGGAGGATTTATCAACATTAAGAAATAGTAATAAGAATGATATCACAAGTCTTTCCTTAAAATGCTTAAAGTTTAAAAATAAACATTGATATCATATATACTTATTTGATATGAATTCTAAAAAGCATCAGACTTATTAGTTCATTTTCTAGGGATTACGGTAAGATTCATAATGATATCTAACTTTGTGGAGATAAACTTATCATTGATAGTTCGTAGAGATGGGTAGTTGTTAAATTTAACTGGTACTGGATGATTCTAATGATGAAGACGGAGGCTGTAATATAGGGACTAGGATAAGTATGAAGAATGGAAGTCACGGGTACCAATATATTATATCTGAACAACTTGCCTTTTATGTACATAGTTAAATTATGACAAGTGCTGTTATTTATACACACATCCGTGGTCGGTTCTAACAAAAATATAACTAGTATTACTTAAGAAGTCCGATGGTCTTTGCTGTTCTTGTGTTCATAGATTGCATCAGACGATTTTCCTTATCTGCTTGGTGACGAACCTGGATATCTTTGATGATTTGTTCTAGATAGCAAATCTTGCAAGCGAAGCCGAGCAATCTTGCTGTTATTTCCCATTTGCTTTCTTTGAAGTTAGCAATTTGGTCGAGCTCTTGAGAGTTAGTTCCAGATTGCTACAATAATACTTGTTGTATGATTCACCGACCTTTTCCAGACTTCTATTTTTGTTTCCATGTGCTCAATGCGGTCAAGAAGAGCTCATTAGGGTGATACAAATTTCCTCAATTTGTTCCTCGTGATGTTACAAACTGTCTTACTGAGAGCTTCTCCATCCTCAAATACTTGAGGGTAGGGAAAAAGTTGAGGACGATGATTGGTCACGGCCTCGTATCTTTAGGTGGCAATAAATTCTAAGAAGAAAGAATCTTGAGGGATTAAACATGGTGATAGATTAGAGCTGGAGGAACAATAGTTGGCGGTTGGAATTAGCGGTATAGGTGATTCTTTGATAATATACTGATTGGAACCTTCATATAGGGGCATTATGGAAAAGTGAAAGAGTTGGTGAAGCTAATGGAACAAAACCAAAGAGTTTTATTTGATTAGCTAGAATAAGTTTTCCGATGAAGGCTGGGGGAATAGTCCAAGGATGCGGGATAAGTCGGAACGTTAGAGGCAAAAAAAGCATCCTCAATATTGGAGTTATTAGGGTGGTTGGGATGAAGACATTATAGTAACAACAACGGTTTAAATAAAATAAGTTATTTATATTAATAGTTTAGTTATGTATCTTTACATATATTCCGGAAATGTAGTGGCACGGAGGGATTTCTTAGATGGAAAAGAAAAGTAGTTATAGTAGGTTTCAACCGTGTTTCTATAACCGTCGGGCTCTTGATACCAATCTTAAACACCCATTTTGTAACTTATTAGCAGCGAAGCTAATTGAGTATTATTTCATAGTAACAACAGATCATTACTCATCGAAAAGATGTAAAGAGAGGTTTTGGAAAATTTTTATCATTGTTTATTATAGAGTTTTTACAAAAAAGTAGGTCCCAAAATCTAAGGAAACTTAAGCTTGAATGGCGACAAGTTTAACCCATTTCAAGGTCTGTGCCACTCCATGCCATAAGTTGCTCAATTACCTGAGATAAACATGCTAAAAAGATCAACATAATAGTTGAGCGAAGTTCATAGGTTTATGATAAATAGTTTGAATACAAGTCATCATAACAGTTGGTTACGTTGTTATACACCCATAATAGTAGTAATTGCAATGTAGATACAATTATCATAGAAAACAGTATTATTTCCCTAAGCTCATTACATTTTTAGTCCCTCTAGTTATAATTTCAAAATATTTACAATATATACCTCTTGCATGGGATTTATTTGCAAAACAAGTCAAAAAACCATAATAATGATATTTTTGAAATCCAAAAGAGTTTTGAGTTATGGTTATTTAGATTAAGCATCAAATAAGTTGAGTTTTATAAGCTATTAGCTTATGAAAAGAGCTTGTGAACTAAAAAAATCTAAAACAGGTTCGTTTGGTTTAGGAAAATCAAAACGCATGGGTTTGTGGTTCAAGGACTTAAACAAGAGTTTATATATGATCATAAGTAAGCTTATTAAAGTTTTAAAATAGAAAATGAGCTTTTGAACAAGATATAAGCTTACTTGAGCTTAAAATGGGTTGATTAATGGGTTTTTGGTTTGTATGCCTAGAAACGACTTCAAGGTCTTCCTTCTCTTGATTCTTGGATTAAAATTTGCTAAGTTATTCATTCTTTGATCTTCCTTGGTTTGGTTTAGAACTTCATTTGTGTGTATGATGAATTTTGAGGTGTGTTTTGAAAGAGTGTGTGTGTTTCGGCTTTTATAGGGCTAAACACACCTTGGTGCCCAAATATACTTGGGTACTGGCAAGGGCTTTGTAGGTAGTGACTAAGGAATGTATAGGGTGATTAGGAAAGGGCTCGGAGCTGTAGCTTTGCGTCTTTGGTGGAACGGCGTGGAGGGGTTTTGGTTTACAAAGGGGTAATGAGTGGTGGTTTGTTAGGGTGCAAGTGGTGGTAGTAGCTTTACAAGGAGGTCATGGAGGTGTTTGTACGGTAGCTTAGATGACTTCGGTGGTGAGGTATGGTGGAGTTAGGGCTAGATTAGTTGTAAACGGGTTAAAAAGAAAGATAAGGAGTGTCGGGTTGGTTTTTGTTTCGGGTTAGGGTTTTAGTATTTAAGACGTGGATTATGGTTAGGATTAAGGATAGTTTAGGGTTTAGGATTAAGGTTTAGTGTTAGGATTAGGGTTTAGGATTATGGTTAGTGTTAGGATTAGGGTTTAGGATTAGGTTTAAGTTAAGTGTTTTCGAATTAGGGTTTAGAATTAGTTTTGAGTTTTGTTTAGGGTTTAGGGTTTTAGATTAGGGTTTAGAAGTTATGCATTGAGTATTGTACCTTGTGCTAAACTTGGTTATTACTCCTTTTTTTTGGTAAGAGTTGGTACTTGTGGTTTGGGTATTGGATTTTTTTGGTTTTATCGTGTTGTTGGTAGTTTTAGATTAGGGTTTTAGGATTATTTAAGGTTTAGGTTTAGGGTTTAGAAGTTGGCATTGAGTGTTGTACCTTGTGCTAAAGAGGTGGTACGGAATCTAGAATAAGAATGATGGAAAATGGCAAAGTTTGAATTCTATGCTTAATGGACTTGTACATTGATCTTTAATGTGTTGTACATTAACTTGGAGGGAAATTATATTTCAAATGTTATGTATTGTATACTTTTACACATGCTTGAAGGCTTCCACATTCATTTTATTAGGGTTTTGATATAAACGTTAATGTTTAATGCTTGTTTTAAAATAACATTTTGAAAAGTACGTTAAATGGATAACGTATCTGGTAAAAATGATATTAGAACATTGACTTTACATATTAGGATGTTTACATGATATAAACATAGATATAGATGGCGTTGGTTGTTGCGTGAGCTCGTTTACTTTAGTTATGTAAACTATGTTACATAATAGAATAAAGCAAAAATTTCCCTATAAAAAGGTGGTATATATAGATGTTACATTGCATCTAATTTAATAGATGGATATTACATTGATGAAATTACTGAGTTGTTATATTTATCAAAGGAGGTTGATGCGAAATCTAGAGAAGTTCGTTGGTGGAAGGGGATACGGGAAAGATCTCAGGCTACTGGAAAGGACAATATGATTTTGTCATATTTTGTCTCAACTCACTTCAGGTTAATTTCTCATATATAATAATCTTGTGAATATGTATATAAATAGTATAGATGTAAAAAGTAGGCATATATAGTGTTTGAGTATGAATTTTTTAGTAAATTTAAATTTTTTCAAATTATCATACTCAAACACCATATAATACCCTTATAATTTGAGGAGGAGCATAAAAAATGTTCCTATTGCGGCTTGTTAATAATTAGACATTCTTTCTCCAAAAGCAGTTATATTTGAATCAATTGATATCTAAAATATCAAGAGATTTAATATTTTTGATAAGGGAAGAAAATGTGATTAAAATATATGTCTAATAATGTGATTTTTTAGATCTCAAGTGTACGCTTTCCCATATATGTGCTAAACTCTTTCGATTAATCAACGCACATATGAAGGGGGAGCAAATGGTTACGTGATTGACTGAAATGTGGAAGTACTAAAGACGACCATTTATATTACTGCATTGGAGTTATAAGGTGGTTAAGTTTAGGTATTCATTCCCATGATCCAGCCGTGATCTAGGATCTACAAGGTGTTTTGGTGTCGCATCTATGAAGGAAAAGAGGTACGAATTTTCTGTCTTGGTTATCATGTCGAATCTGGTGATATTAGGGTTTTTCAGCAACCCTAATTTGATATAACAGGAAGTTTGTTCACAATTGTTATTGATTGGTTCGTGACAACAAGATGGTTGCTGATTGTGGTTCTTGGTTACATAATTCAAGAGTTCTTTGGAACTTATTCTATGAAAAGAATCATTAGCAGTTGATGAGAATGATGAATTAGTGACAGTTTAGTGACAGAAAAGTGTCGCTAAAAGAGGCGTCGTCTGGATACTTAAAAAAAGTATCCTTAAACAGTCGTTATTATGTTTATACTGCTGCGCTTCCTCGTTTCTACTGTTGTCAATGACGACACACAGTGACAGTTTATTGTTAGTACTGTTGTCCTTGGTTAATACTGCTGGTTTGTGATTAGTACTGCTTCTAGTCTATTTTAATACTGCCAGTTATCATGGGTTCGTTAACACTGCTGCTAATGGTATTGATGTTTGGTTCTTGGTTAAGAGAAGAATTAGCAGGCATCAACATGTTTTAATTGACAAAGAAACAACAGTTGAAATTTTAGTACTGCTTGATTTAAGGGGAAGAATTAGTACTGCTGGCTATGAAGTTAGTACTGCCAGCTTTATACTTAGTACTGCTTATGAGTACTTAGTACTGTTCTTCATACATTAGTACTGCCAGTTGTATGTTTATACTGCCAATGGCAGTTAATACTGCTAGCCTTATCTTTGAAGGTTAGTGCTGCTGCTTATGATTATTAGTGCTGCTTATGTAAGTTAGTGCTTCCAGGAGACGTTAATACTGCCAAGTAACTAGTTAATGCTGCCAAAGGAAGATTAGTGCTGTCAGTTCATGTTAATGCTGCTATCACTAAAGGTTAATGCTGCCAGTTTATACTTAGTGCTGCTAGTATGATTAATACTGCTAGTATATTTTTAATGCTGCTAGTATTAAGTTTTTGCTGCTAGGGTAAATGTTAGCAGTTACTACTGTTAAACTTAAACCAAGGTTAGTGCTACTCATATACTTAATACTGCCAATAGAAGGAGTTACTACTATTGGTTACTACTGCTTGGTTAAAGGGGAAGCTAGTGTGTTTGGATTCAGATTCACTTAAAATTTGTAAAGGCTAGTTTTTAGATTTCTTAGATTAATTTGTTACGAAGAAGATTATTTATCACTTATTTGACGGTGAAGTGGAATTACTTGGGTACGTGCGTTCTTAACGTATTTAAAGGCTCATATTTATTGGATTAATTAGTTATAAAGATGATTAATTATCATCTATTTGAAGTTGAAGTGGAATTGACTTGAGTAAGTGTTCTTACATATACTCAAAGGCTTACAACATATTGGAGTAACCTATATGAATATGTTTTTAATGTTGGACGAAGACTTTGTCCAAAACTACATAGGTCTTTGCTATAAATATAAGGAGTTACGTTGTTGTGCTCAGTGTCTCATAGAAGATGAGGATTTTGACAAAGAGGTTACGATCTACTTATATTTCACAAATCTATTTATAAGTTCGACGTCACATGGATAGTACAAGATATAAGACACAAGTTTGGGTTATTCTACTTTAGCATCAAGTTCGTTATACTTAGTTTTCTTTATTAGTAATCATTACATAGAGCCTACAGAATTGAAGATTCAAGAAATGGTTAACATATGGGTTTCAGGTGAAGCTTATTATTAAAATGTTTTAACCATTTATATGCTACATGAGGTGAAGGTTTTTACTACTGCTAGTCATTATTACTACTGCTAGTGTGAGTTTCTACTACTCAAGTTCATTTTTCTTATTGTGCATAATGGTGGGTAATTTGAGAAGTTAGAAGGCTTGGATTAGAAGTATGATATTAGTTTGTAGTGGTCAAGATCAAAGTTGCTTATATTCCTATAGTCCCATTATTGGAAATTTATACAAAAATGGTGAAGAAGAATTTCACATGTTTTAAAACACTTAGCAACTTGTAGATCCTTGATGTGGCATGGTACAAAGGAAATCTACTTAAGGGGAAGTTTTGTTTCATTCAGGGAGATGATTGCATCTCAACTTCAAGGGAAGCTTTGTCTTTATAATGAAGTTCGTGCACGACTTTGTTTGTTTTGTCATCATCAATAGGAAAGATTGTTTGGGAATTTAGATTTGACGAGACAAAAATAAAATAAAAATAATGTAAACATAAGGACTAAATCATAGCCGATTGGAATTCAACAAGATGGGTGGAGAATTTATGGAAGACTTGTCAAAGATATCAAAATAACGAAGATCCCCTTAAGAAGATAAAGATAACAAAAGATAATTCTTAATGTTTAAAAGATTTACTTGTTTAAATCTTTATGTTAACTTCCTTTGTAAGTCATGATTTCTCTCAATATAAAGAATCAAAGACACATAGTTATTAACAATACACTGAAAAACGATGAGTGTTATCTCAAGGGAGATGTCGATGTCTATAGATAGTGTGGAGTATGTAACAAGGATTTCCTTGATCCTTGATACTAGTTAGAGATAGTAACTGTATTATTCAGTTTCAAATAATTATTACGCGATGGTGGATAAAACGTAAAGGGAAATAAAACCTTGTTTAAATAACATTGAATCACATTCATTATATTCTGCTGCATTGTATCTATATTCTTTTTTATTTTTGTTAATCCTAGATATAAAGATCTAACCAATCTGAGCTATAAACGATCTCCACAAGGGAGTAATACATGATTAAATAAACACAGTCTTTTGATTATATTATTAACACCATTTAGTTTTAGATTAATTATTTAGTTTAACACTAAAACCCAAACAAACCTCACCAATATATGATTTAACCTGCTTTTCATAAAATATAAAAAATAAAAAAATAATCTTCCTTCAACCTTTAGAATTCTGTTAGACCATGATCAGCCTTCCCAACCTATTCCTTGAGTGAACGATAACAACCCCCCGAGTCTTGCCTATACTACTACCACGACGATTAGGTACTCTGCCTTGGGAGTTGTAAAACTTCGTGTAGAAGTCTAACGACGACCCATCAAGTTTTTGGCCGCTGCGTGGGGAATAGTTAGGTTTTGATCATAGTTTAGCTTAGTTCTACTTGCTTGAATCCTTTCAAGTAAGAATTTAATTTCTGCATATTAGCTTTCTCGTAGTCTATCTTTTCTTTGTGATAATTGTTTCGTAATCCATTCTCGTCAACTACCATGAGAGACAAGAATCCTATCCGTACTCTTGGAGACTACTCCAAACCTAGCCACGAGGGCTATAAGAATACCATTGAGCTCCTCATAGGGAACAACGTGGTACCTCTTTGATCCGACACCATCTGATTGGTGCAAAACGGATGCTCATTCTACAGACTTCGGTTCGAGGATCCAAACCAACACTTTAAGGATTTCTTAAAACTAGTGGACTTACTTGACCTTGACGGTGAAAATAGGGAAAGCATGCACCTGCGTTTATTTCAATTTTCCCTTCGTGATCAAGCTAGCAATTAGCTTAAACGTCTTCCAGCAGGATCTATCACCACATGGGAGGATCTTACTACTTGTTTCCTTGCTTAATTCTTTCCACCAGGAAGGACCGCAAAACTCCGCAATGATATCCTGATGTTCCAACAACATCATAGATAATCTCTATCTAAAGCATGGACTCGTTTCAAGGACTTACTATAAAATGTCCCTCATCATGGAATCGACCTTTGGCTCCAAGTCTAAATTTTTTATGACCATGTCAATCCAGTCACAAGGCGAACCATTGACCAATCGGCCAGTGGTAAGCTTCGTGACCGAAATGCCAAAGAATCATGGGCATTATTAGAGGACCTCGCCCTCTATGACAATGAAATTTGGAACGACCCAAGGGATTTTGCTAAGCCGGTCAAGGAAATCGCTTTGCCTCAAGATGTCTTGAGTACATCCGTCCGCCGTCTAATCGAGCTCAAAAATCAAGTCCAACGTTTGATGGAAGCTCATCTTGCTTTGACACAACCTACTTAAGTGAACAAAATCACTACCTCATGTGAGATCTGCAGTGGTCCCCATGACACTTAGTATTGCATGGAAGATCCCAAGCAAGCCTTTATTAAATATGTATCCTTGCGTACCGATGAAGCGGGAGGTAAGTAGTATACTTTCAAGCCCGAGCAAAACAATCTTGGTGACACCTATAATCCATCATGAAGAAGTCACCCGAACCTTAGGTGGAGACAACCCCAAAATTCTAAAAATATTTTTTCAAACCCACCTAACCGGTTCCAACCTAACGGTTCAATCCTAAACCGTTCCTTCAACAACCGTCCTTAAAGCTTTAACAATCAATCAAATATTAAAGGATTGGTATCCAATTTCATAGCATCTCAAGACGCTAGACTGTCTAAGTTTGAAGCTGATTTCAAACAAAAACAAAGTGAGATGACCAGCAAAATTGACACAGTGTTGAAGGCCATCACCGATCGAATAACAGGAGCCCTACTTAGCGATACGGTCAAGAACCCAAAACTGAGTGCTTCCCTAGTTTTGTCTGCTTGTTCTTACCCAACAATTGATCCCCAATGCTTATCTCACCCCTCCACTTCAATCAATGCTATCAAAGCACATTCTAAGGAGGCAAACATTTCCTAGGTAAGCCTGCTGCAAACAGGAATGGGGATCGAACCGCAACAACCGAAAGAACCCCAACCAACTCTTAAAGAAGAATTCCAGGATTTGCATCTTAACCTACCGGTTCTCGAAGTCCTAGCTCACGCTCCAATCTATAACGCTATATTGTATAAATACGTAGAGAGCTTAGAACTAGGCAAAAACAGATCAACATTTGTCCAAGGCGAAGTACCTGCAAAGATGGAAGACCCCGGACTATTCACTCTACCTTGTAGATTAGGGGACTTAAAATTTTTCGACACATTGGCCGATCTAGGATCATGCATAAACATAATCCCACTTTACCTCTTCAAAAAGCTTAACATTGGACTATTACAAAAGACTGACCATATCTTTGGATTGGCTGACGGAACCAAATCTACCTCGTTGGGATTGTTAGAGACGTAGAAGTCCACATAGAAAAACTAAAACTATTAAATGATTTTTACGTGATCGACATGAAGAAGGACCCCGAAACCCCTTTGCTAGTAGGAAGAGAATTCCTAGCTACCGCCAACGCAGTTATAGATTGTAGAATGGCCAAAATAGCAGTATGAGAAGGAATCACTAGGTCGGTATTCAGAGTAAAAAGAGTCGACTTAGGTGAGGAGGAAGCACCTTATTGGACCACACTTGGGAAAAGGGAGTCATACAAACCACGACCTCGCTCGGACGGAGTAGGCGCACGAACCCCTTACTATGCTAGGAAGGACTTCTTATACTGCCATTTACCAGGAGACTAGGAAATTGCTAGAGATGCCGAGCTCAATCCTTTTAAGGATACCTTAGTGTTTAGGAGGATGGTAGAATTTTTAGGAACCATACCCATTAACCTTAAGAGCAATATGTGGGAATCGGAGGACCTAATTAAAAACCCAATTAACTGGGACAAACCACCCAAAAACAGAGATGGAGCATGGCATGCCAAGATTAGACTGATCGATCTAGACGGAGAGGAGTTTACCAAAACCCAACAGTCAATCCCCACAACTAGGAAGCTCTTCGAAAGAGAAAGTCCAAGGGAAATCATCGACTTGAACCACTTCTACGATACTTGACGTGTGACTTCAAGTCTAGCTACAAGACTCGTAAATAAAGAAAAGCGCTTTTTGGGAGGCAACCCAATATTTACTTTCTCGCATATTAGGAGTGTCTCGTGTGTTTTAACTCTTTATTGTTTATTTTATTATGTTTTAATTAGTTTGTAATCATGCTTTGTTTGTTTGTAACTTCGTCTTATTTGTAATCAAATGTATTTTGCAACAAAATAAGTGTAGGGGAATTATCCGGTTTTTAGAACCAAATTCAAACATTTGAAATAAATTGTTTAGATTAATTCGCGTCAGTTTCCAGTCATATGATTGAATTGTTAATTCTCAGGTTTTTATGGAACATTTTATACAGGAAAATAACATATAAGAATGAGTGCAGGAAATTTTTCATCAAAAACAAAAAATGAGTTTTCACAGAGTGTGGAGACGGCGTCACGATTTACGCGCGACGTCGTTACCACAACACATGTGACGGGGTCAGGATATTCTTGACGGCGTCAAACGCCCAATTACAGGGAAAATTGGAAATTTTAAGTATTTTTGAAAATTAAACTTGTACAATACTTAAGAAAGTTGTAATTCTTTTATAAACTTGTAAAACTTTGAGTTTAACAATTCTGTCATCCTATCTTTACTGCTTTATAGAGTCAACCCTAATTTCAAACTGTATATTATTATATCGTACATTTTATGCTTGGTGTGGTTGTCTTTGTCTTTAATTACATGTTATATTTGATGAGAAGAAGCTTGGAAGTTCTTAGGAAGTTTCATTGGATGATTCTTGGAGGACGATTTAACCAGTTATCGCATGTTTCTTCTCCATTATTAAGCAAACCAGGGGAGTACTAGTTTCTTTTACTTGTTTTCTTTTCCCTTTATTCGTTTTTACGGGTACTTCTATAGAACATTTGGGACAATGTTTAACTTACGTGTAGGGGGGAAATAAGCCTTAGAAACTATTCTTTTATTTGCCATTTGCTTTTTCCTTAAAATGATGGGTAATATATCGAAACATAGCATAAAAAGGTAATTTTAACCAAAATTAATTTTTTTTATGACACATACCGACGAAACTAGGTATTAATAGCGTCTCATTGATAGGAATGTATATGACTAGCACAAAAACCCTTAGAATTCCACCCCAAAAATTTGAGGTTCGCCTTTAGATCTATAGGAATTCAGGTATCTATTATTGATACCCAAGATAGTTTATACTTTTAGCTTTCTCGAGTTAAGGAGTGAGCAATCATGTGTATCTATTTCGTCATTACGGATGTGTATATGTGGTTTTGTCGCCTTTTCTGGAGCATTGAGATCGGTTTAAATTATATGAGTGTACCGATAGTATATTAAATTCTAGAACTTGTTTTTGTGATGCATCTTGAGACCGCATAGTAAGTATTAGGATTTGCTTGATAAGAGGCTTTAGGATTAACCCATGTTTTAATCCTGTAATTGTTATAATGGTCACATCGATCATGTAACTATCCCACACCCTTTCTAAGCACTAATTTTAGTGCAGGATACCCCTAGTACAACCCTTCGAGCCTATCCTTTTTCATGGTTCTCGTAATTTTCTGGTTAGCCGGACTATTAATGAAGAGCATTGTTAACCCTTAAACCAATCGTTACACCTAAATCGCCTTAGCCTACCTTGTATGTAGTCCCCTTTAGTACATTATTGTGTTTAACCCAAGTTAATTATTGAGTACACGGTTGCTAAGTCCTTATCCTCGTAATATTGTTTTGGGACGATTAGGATTTATGGTAGTATTTATTTCATGAAAGAATGGGGAAGAAAAGTTAAGTCAATACCCCATACGTTTGTTAGATGATCTCCATGTTATTTTGATCCACCTCAAATCAGGTCATTAGTTAGATTGTAAATATCGAGCATCTAAAAGCTTAATTGTAGGGGTACGTGTTATAAACCCCATGTATGATGTATTATGTTATTCAAAAAAAGAAAAAAAGAGAAAAATAGAAAAGAAAAAGAAAAGAGATTGATGTAGAGTTGTGTAGAGTTTGTATATCTTCGTCCGAGTCTTGGCCTAGCAACTAAACCAACGTGTATTCGTGTAAATAATTAGCTAACCCTTCCACTCTAAATTCACCCAAAGCCACCCAAATGTATCCTATCCATTTCCGTTTCTATTATATGTTATCGTGCACCTACACCCCACAACCCTTTAAAAAGACCTCTTTGATAGTAATGAATAATGCTTTCGCCTAGCGGTGGAGGTTTGATCCTTTACCAAGCATATGGTAATTTATATGTTATGACAGGTAATGAGTGCTGGTTATCCATTTCCCTATTATGTTATAATTTATTATACATCCGAGAGAAAGAGAGAATCCCAAACACTTATGTGAGGTGCTAGTATATGCTTTCTGTGCTTTTAATTACGAGGTCTAGGAGGTCGTGTTGTAAAATACTTTTAAAGAGTAGGTTAAATGACCCTAATACTGCTATTGTCTAGGTAGAAAAGCTCATTTGCTTAAGGACAAGCAAATCCCAAGTGTAGGGGTATTTGATAAGGTGTCATTTAATACACTTTTTTAGAGTCATTTAACCCCTTAAATTGTGCATTTATGCCCAAAATAGGTACTTAATCGTTCCTTTTTAGGTATTTAGCATTTGGAAGGCATTTGGAGGAAATACACGTGACTTTGGCTCATTTAGAGAAGAAATGGACAAGACTACGGACCTACACCAACATCTCTTAAGATTTCTCAGCGGCTGGAGACGGCGTCACAAGATACACATGATACCGTCACAATTCATCCCACGACGGTGTCACAAGAATTCCCGACGGCGTCAGCTCGCACGACCCAGCCTAAGATCTAGAATATTCTCTTTCATGACGGCGTCACGATTAAAACGCGACGCCGTCGCATCGATTTTCCTATATATACAAATCCGTTTTTAGGGTTTTAAGTGTGTAACTTTAGAGTAAAAAAGGGAGACGAACCCTAGTTCGTTTGGCAGCTTATTAGGACGATTTTAGGGCTTCAAAACCCTATTGTAACTCCTTCAATTCATGTTTTAATCAAGTAAGATTATCTTAATCATTCAATATGTCTTGTTGTTTGATTATTTATTGTTCTTGCTTTATCTTTAACATGCTTGGCTAAACTCCCTATTGTGTTCATTTATGATTGTATGAAACCTAGAATGTAGATCTTAGTGGTGTTGCTTCTTGTGATGAATATGCATGTTAGGCTTTAGAAAACTAGCTTTTGTCTGTATCGCTGTTGATATGTCTAGGGAAACATGATTATATAGAAAGGATACCATCGGGTAATAGTCTTCATACTACCTTGCCCCTTATATGGTTGATCCACTTTTAATATATTTCAATTGCATTTAATGTACTCTTAGGGGCCTTGTAATAGTCTTCATACTACCTTACTTGAGCGTTGCCCTAACAAAATATTAAGTAGACGGTAGGTTCGTGTAATCTGTTCATGACTTAGGAAATAATTACATAGATCATCACAAGTGTGACAAAGCAACAACACTAGGAGAATCAATCTAGGGAGTAATACATGATTAAAGGAATACAATCTTTTTATTATATTGTTATCACCATTAGCATAGTTTATTATTTAGTCTAATAGCTAAAACTAACCAAACCTCTCAATCATAAGATTTACCTGCTTTCATAAAACATAAAAATACAAAAATAATCTTCTCTCAACCCCTAGAATTCTGTTAGGACGTGATCAAGCCTTCCCAACCTATTCATCTAAAGAACGATAACAACCCTCGAGTCTTGCCTATACTACTACTACAACGGTTAGGTACTTTGCTTAGGGAGTTGTAAAACTTCTTGTAAAAGTCCTTTACGATAACCGCATCATCGCTTTACATCAAGGTTTTGGCAATCAATACAGGAGGCATTAGGAACTAGGTTAGACATGAGTATGGCTTACCATCCACAGACCGATGGTCAAAGTGAGCGTACAATTCAAACCTTGGAAGACATGCTCAAAGCATGCGTCAAGGACTTCAGAGGAAGTTGGGACGTTCATCTTCCATTGGTCGAGTTTTCCTACAAAAACAGCTACCATGCTAGTGTGAGATGTGCACCGTTTGAAGTACTTTATGGGAGATAGTGCCGTTCACCAATCCTATTGGAAGAAGTTGGAAAAGGACAGTTGATAGGACCTGAGATAGTGCAAGAGACCACTGAGAAGATCTCACAGATCAAGGATAGGCTTAAGGCTGCACATGATCGTCAGAATAGCTATGTAGATAAGAGGAGGAAACCTTTATAATTCAGTGTAGGTGACCATGTTCTACTCAAAGTGTCGCCTTGTAAGGGTGTAGTATGCTTTGGGAAGAAATGCAAGTTAGCACCTAGATTTGTTGGACCATTTGAGATCACTGAGAGGATCAGTCCCATAGCCTATAGAATAAGACTACCTCAGGAGCTAAATGATGTTCATGACACGTTTCACATGTCGAATAAGGCGCATTTTGATGTTGTAGTAACTTATTTTGGTAACTAAAAGTACTTATGACTTATTCGATCATTTTGAAACTAGCATAGTTGTTTTGGGCTAATAAAACCCACGGCCCAATAAGGCGCAATAAGCCATGGCTTATTGTGAACCTTATTGTGGCCTTGCTTATTTTCATGACTTTTGGTTATAGCTTATTTTGATATTTAAGAACTTGCATAGCTTAACGGCTTAATAATAAGCTTCGGATAGCTTATTATGGGCTCAAAAGGCCACAACCTAATAAACTAAACCCAAACCATGGCTTGTTCTTGGTCCGTGAGTCTTGGCTTTTTTTGTGGACTTCTCGTTAGACTTATTTTTTTAAATGGGCTTAATAAAGGGCCTAAAACGAGTTTTTAAACTAGTAAACGATATTTTAGGTCACTAATGGGCCTCAAGGCCCAATAAGCTTAAACTAATTATTTTGAAGACTAAAAACGGACTTTTGGTAACCATTTATACTTATATACATATATTAATAGTCGAATAGTCATTTGAAGGAAACAAGTCTTAAAAATTAATGAGAAATGTGGATTTTGGTCGTTTGATGGAATTGATGTATTTAAGATAAAGTGTTTGAAAAATTGAAGTTTAAAACCTTGTAAACGCCTTATAAACGAACGGGTCATGCCGAAATTTTATAAAAATATTATAATTAGAATATTTTACAAAATATTAATTTCTTAGAAATCCGACAAAAGGACGAAATAAATAAAATATTATTATTTTATTAAACCAACTAAAAGACAAAAATATATTATATAATTTTATGAATTATAAAAACTTCTATTAGTGATTTAACGTAACTAAAACGTGTCATTTTTCACAAATTATGCAATTAAACTAGGCAACTTAAGACTATCGGATAAATTACCGCATATATTATCTAACATACGTACTTTGATATACTTTCTTCGAGTCTTAATTACCAACCATCATGCAACCAATAACTGTAAAAGTGACCGTACAACGCACCTTTTAACTACTATGCATCAATCTTAAACATACATTTAGGAAACCTATATTAAAAATCGAACTTTAATTGGATTAGGTCGTGTCTGGAAGTCGTTGCATATAATAGTCTGATCATATCCTTAGCTACTTATCGCTTTGCTTAAAGGTGAGTTCTTGTAGCCCCATTTTAAACTCTTTTCTGTTGGGGGAAAACGATACTCAAAACCTTCTTTTAACTACTTTTAAATTCTATGCAAAAACCTTTTTAATTCTTTTGGACAATGCTATGTGCCTATGTTTGCATGTATGAATGCTATGTGAACACTTTATAAATGCTATGTGAATGCTATGCGAATACTATGAGATCTATTTATGCGAAGTTCCACTGGGAATTTCTGCACTGTACTATCTAGCCGATTGTGTAGCTCTAGCTGGTAGGCGATAGGTTCGGAGGACTATAAGCACGCTGGTTAATTTGATATGTTAATTTGGGTTGGTCTACCCTGGTATGATATGTTGATATGTTGATATTTTAATGACTGTTATATGCGTTCTGCTTTCATATTGCACAACTGTCCACTCTTATATTCTGGCACAGTAACTAGGTTTTTCCAAGAAACCTACGAGCTCACCAACATAATGTTGACCATTTTGAGTATCATTTTTAGGTAATGTGAATGATCCATGAAGCCAGGTTTAGAGACTTTTAGCAGACCTAAGTGCATCCATTTTGGATCTTATCATTGGAAGTTGCATCGAGACTATGTTTCAGTTTGTGTATTTGATTTCTGTTAGACTTGTATCCCTCTAGATGAGAGGTGTTGATTGTAATAAATTTTAGACTATGTGATGTGGTTCAACCTATTTTGACATAAGTTCCATACTTGTTGTTAGAGGATGTTGTAACACTTGTTTAATGCATGATAGTTTTCTCTATATTGATGCTTTGTGTTATGATGATCAATCCTCCGTCACGCCTCGTGTTTCTGCCGTAGTCGAGGTGTGACAATTTGTTTCTCAGGTTATGATTTCCGTTGTTCATCTGATTGGTCAGGAAGTGAGACATCTTGTCTCTTTGGCTGGAAGCAATTGCATGCTTTGTAACACCTTTCACGCCCTCTTGTAGTTGGTTTTGTTAGATTTTGGTGTTATTGTAGTTATTTGTGTTTGTTTATACTTTTTGATTGTTGTCTTGGTTATCTGGAAGTATTGAGCATACATTAAATTTTTTGATACTATTGAGTGGATCTTGACCTACTTTTATAAGAAGCAAGGAATCCTAGTCCGTTAATCTTGATAGTAGGTGTATACTTCATATCATAAATTGTCAAGGTTCTTTGTTTGTTCTCTTTGTATTTTTGTGCTTTGTATTGCTTCATGTTTTAAGTTTTCATTATGGTTGAAGGGGATAAACCCCCTAAAACAAGGGGATTTCCTCAAGTTCTGAGGAGAATAATATTGATCAATATGATACCTTGTTCTTGTATAGTAATTATACAAATGGAGTTCCTATAATTGGTTTTAAACTTGAGGGTACTAAAAATTATAAAGTTTGGAAAGCAGCAATAACTATTGCTATTCATACAAAAAATAAATTAGGTTTGTTAATGGGAAAATAGAAAGGCCTGAAGAGGCAGGTTTTATGCAAGAACAATGAGATAGGTGTAACTCTGTGGTTCTTAACTGGATTCTTAAATGTGTTTCTCCAGATGTGTTTATAGGGCAGGTTTTTTCTAAAATTACTAAGGTTGTTTAGGACGAATTAGAAGAAACATATAGTAAACAAGATGCTTCAGTAATTTTTAATATGCATTATAAAATCCACTCCTTATCTTAGTCTGGCTCAGCTTCGTCAGAGTATTATCACAAGTTTAATGCGTTATGGAGGCAGTATGACTCACTTGTTGACTTGCCTGACTGCATTTGTGAGAACTCTGAGAAGTTAAAGAAACATAATCAACTCCTCAAGTTGATGCAGTTTCTTATGGGTTTAGATGAAGTTTACGCTCCTATAAGGAGCATAATTCTTACCACTAACCCTATACCTGATGTTAAGGGTGCCTTTGCTACTTTGTCTAGGGATGAGTCTCATAGGAGTACTCAGTCTCATAATGTGTCTAAAATTGGTAATGGGAACTCTGCTTTTATGGCCAGAACTAATAACTAAAGTAACAATTGGTCTAACTCTAATAATAATCAAAACAAGAGACTTAATAGGCCAAACTTACTTTGTACTCATTGTAATATGAATGGTCATACTGCTGATAGATGTTTTGAATTAGTTGGATATCCTCCTAACTTTAAGAAAAGAAATGGATCTAATCAAGGTGGTTCTAGTAATGCTGCTACTCCAGGTACTAAAGATCAGCCATCTGTTTCATCTAACACTTTCACAGATGAACAGTTTAAAAGACTGATCGCTCTTATTAGTGAGAAATCTGGATCCAGTAGCATCCCTACTAATGTTGTAGGTATTAATTGTGTGATAAGTTTTTTCACATCTAGGTTCTTTAATCACAATTCTAATATTAAGACTTATAATCTATATATTGGATGGATTATTAATTTTGGTGCAAGTCAGCATATGACTTATACCATAATCAATATGTTCAATGTTATAAGTGTATCCAAACTTAATATGACTGTGGGTCATCCTAATGGGACTAAAGCTATTGTAATTCATATTGGCAGTCTAAAGTTGACTAATAAGATTACTATTAATGATGTTTTAGTTGTGCATTATCAAGTTAGTTTGTTATTTGTGCATAAACTAAGTAAAGAAAATAAGTTTAGAACTATATTTGATGAAGATATTTGTATTATTCAGGATTATGTTCTAAAGACCCAAGTACAGACTGGTAGTGAGAGTAATGGCCTGTATTTTCTTAATACAGGTAAAAGACTAATGAATAACAATATTAATGTTTGTTGTTTATCTAAGTGTGTATGGCATAATAGACTTGGTCATCCCTCTATCCAAGCTTTTATTATTCTAAAACATAGACTAAAATTTGATCATGAGTCTAAAAATGAATTGTGTGAGGTTTGTCATAAAGCTAAACAAACTTGGGAGCCATTTCCTATAAGTGAACATAAAACCAATAATCTTGGACAGATTTTTCATTTAGATGTTTGGGGTCCTTATAAAGTTCAAAGTAGATATGGCTTTAAGTATTTCTTAACCATTGTGGATGATTTCACAAGGGCTGTTTGGGTGTTCTTGCTGAGGGGGAAAGATGAAGTGTTTTCATATATCACTGAATTTTATAATTTGATTCAAAATTAGTTTGATAAAACTGTGAAGATTTTCAGGAGTGATAATGGTACTGAATTTTTAAATCAAAATATGATTAAGTTTTGTAAAGATCATGGTATTATACATCAAACAACTTGTTCATATACTCCTTAGCAGAATGGTTTAGCTGAAAGAAAGCATAAACAATTACTTAATGTTTCAAGGGACCTCATGTTTCAAAAGGGGATGCCTTTAAACATATGGACTAAGTGTGTTCTAACTGCTGTTTACTTAATTAACAAGATACCAAGCTCTGTGCTGTCTGGAAAATCACCTTATGAATTAATATACAAAGTTGAACCAAATCTCTCTCATTTAAAATTTTTTAGATGCTTATGTTTTTCTACTATACTTAATAATTCTGATAAGTTTTCTTCTAGGTCAGAAAAGTCTGTTTTTTGGTATTCTTTTGATAAGAAAGGTTACAAGTTGTATAGTTTGGAGAGTAAAAAGATGTTTTACTTTAGAGATGTGAAATTCTATGAAACTGTGTTTCCCTTTAAACAGTGTAAAGAGTATGAAATGGTTTATCAAAAGACCAACAATTTAAGCTTTTTTGGTTAAGAAGATAACTATAATTCAGATGATCCCTATGATGATGGGAGAGATAAGGAGTCTGACATAAGTGAGGGCATAAACCCTACACCATCTGGGGGTACTAAAAAATGACACTAAAAGGGATGAAGGTGAGCATCTTAATGATAGTGCATCAGTAGAAGCAACCAGTGGTGTAGAGGAAAATGCAACACATGAGGAAAATGATAAAGAACCTAAGGGTGATGATAGTTTTTACCAAGAATTTAATGAAAATTTTCAACCTATAAATGATATTCTAGACAGACAAGATAATGTTAATCTTAGAAGGTCTTCTAAGAAAGCTGGTATGACTGCTAAGCTTAGTGATTTTCATATTGATACTAAAGTGAAGTATAATATAGATAAACATGTCAATTACTCTAAGTTGAGTCATGAGAACTATAGTTTTTCTACTAGCATCAATAAAATTTATGAACCAAAGACTTATAGTAAGGCTTTGAGTGACAATAGATAGGTAGAAGCTATAAATTTAGAAATGGAGGCTTTAAACAGAAATAATACTTGGGTTATCACTGATCTACCTCCTGGCAGAAATGCCAGTGGGGTAAATGGGTGTTTAAAGTTAAGTATAAATCAACTGGTGATGTTGAAAGATTTAAGGCTAGGTATGTGGTTAAAGGGTATAATCAGAAAGAGGGAATTGATTATGAGGAGACATTTTCTCCTGTAGTTAAAATTGTAACCATTAGATGTATTCTTTCTCTTTCTGTGCAATATGACTGACCTATCTTTCAACTTGATATCAACAATGCTTTTTTATATGGTGATATGGTGGAAGATGTTTATATGAGTCTTCCTGAGGGATATTTTGATAAGGATGATAAAATAGTTTGTAAGCTTGTTAAATTTTTGTATGGTTTAAATCAAACCTTAAGGAAATGGAATGAAAAACTTACTTTTGTGCTTATTGAAAATAGTTTTGTTCAAAGTAAAAATGATTTTTCTCTTTTTACTAAAACAAAATAAGAAATGTTTATAGCACTTCTTGTTTATGTTGATGATATAGTAATAACAGGAAATGATTTGAATGAAATTGATAAAGTAAAAGAGTTTTTAAAAAGTAAGTTCATGATTAAAGACTTGGGGAAGTTGAAGTAATTCTTAGGAATTGAAGTACTTAAGGGTGCAAATGGTTTGGTTTTAACTAAAGTTACTTTCTGAGTTTGGTATGTTGGCTTGTAAGCCTTGCAAAACTCCTATTGAGGTTAAGATAAATAAAGTGGCCAAAACCACTGATGTTGTGTCTGATGAGGCTTTAGTTGGTATAACAAATTATCAGAAGTTAGTAGGGAAATTAATCTATTTAACTCATACTAGACCTGATATTAGTTATGCAATGCATGTTCTAAGTCAGTACATGCATGCTCCTATGAAATCTCACCTAAGGCTTGCCTTTAGGGTTATCAGATACTTAAAAAACTCTCTTGGTAGTGGTATGCGAGTGGTAGCGCGTAGTAAAAGGAAAGGTAGAAGGGCGGTCGATAGCTATGCTGACGCGAGGGGAGTGCTGATGGTATATGGGTATGCGGCTGTGGTGGTGGGAGCGATTGCGCGTGTGGTTTGGGGTCTGGAGGGAGTCGAGTATTAGGGAGACGTGTACTACATGATGTAGTACGAGCTGTCGAGTTGAGGGGCGGGAGATTTTAGGGATGAACACCGTAATGACCTGTCCAATTTTCTGTGTTTCTGGGAACGGTTTCATTTTTATGAAATTGAAATGAAAATTACTATTTTAACAAGTCCTCTGTAAAGCAGAGTAAAGGCTATGACACTGTTTACTTATTAAGTGATAGGATTATGAAAATCCTAAATAGTTAAATGGTTAAAATGTCACTCTGTTACTGGGAATATGGATAATAGTTCTGCAATACAACATAGCAGCTATCCAGTCATTCATGAGAGGACTAAATATTTTAAGATTGAGCTATTTTTCTTAAGGGAAAAAGTAGTTGTCAGTATTATAAAGACCATGAAAGTTAAGTCAGAGGACAATGTGGCACATATATTCATCAAGGGCTTGAGTATGGTTGATCATAATAAGTTTTGAAATATGCTATAACTAAAAGATTTGTACCACAACTAAGCTAATGTTAAGTTATAAGCTCAGTTTGTTCATCTTCTATGCAAATGCAGGCAAAAGGTAAAAGGTAAGAAGTTAAAGTTTTTTTCTATTTTACTTTGTTGCTTGTTTATAAGTTGCAGGGGTTGGAAATGTAAGTTATGGAAGTTGAGGGGCTTAATATAGAGTTATCGAAAGTTAGAGCAGCTTAGGGTTGGATGGCTATATAAAGCCTTATTACTCTTCATTAGTTGATAGTTTTTCTTATTGTTTTCTCTGTGTAATCGTTTCCAATCACTCTCTAAATCTGTTAGGGTTTGATCTTGTTTTCCTTCTTTGTATCTTGTATGTGAACTCAAAACCAAATATCACATTTGAAGTGATAGTGTTGGGAATTATAGATTTGATGAGACAAAAGAAAAAAGTAATGAAACAAAAGGATCAAAACCTTCATTAAAGAATTCTACAAGCTGGTGAAGAATTATGGAAGATTTGGTCAAAGATATCAAAAGATGAAGATTCTAGAAGATCTCCTTAAGAAGATAAAGATAATAGAAGATATTCCTAAATGTTTAAAAGAATTATTTTGTCTAATGTTTTAATCTTCCTTATGAAGGATTAATGCTGCTAGTTTTGTGATTGCAAGTGGTTTATGTTTCAAGTCTACTTAGTACTGCCCAAGGATGATTTGTGTTGCCAGTAATAAGAGTTAATGCTGCTTGGGCTCGAACACTGATTAATAATGTCTATGTTAACTTAATACTGCCAACAAAAATTTTATATTGACAACTAAAAGAAATAGTTTCAACTGCTAGTTTCATCAGATATCAGACAGTACATGGATAGAGGATATCAGACAACACACACAGGAATAAAGTTTTTGGTTTTGGTTTACATGTTCTTAACAGATTTAAAGGCTCGTTTTTAGGATTGTTTGAATTAATTAGTTACAAGGAAGATTGTTTATGACTTATTTTACGATGAAGTGGAGTTACTTGGGTATGTGTTTTATCATATCTTAAAAGGCTTACTATGTTTAAAGATAACTTGTTTGTGTTTTCAATGTTGTGATGAAGACTTGTCAAAATCTAGCAAAGGTGTGTGATCTACAAACTTATGGTGCTCAATGCTCACATTTGTTATCACTTGTTTTGTGTCTCATAGAAGATGAGGATTCTTGTCAAGAGGTTGCGATCTACTTATATTTTATAGATTTATTTATAAGTTCGACGTCAAGTGTATAGTACAAGATATAAGACACAAGTTTGGGTTATTCTACTTCAGCATCAAGTTCGTTATACTTAGTTTTCTTCATCAATAATCATTACATAGAGCCTACAGAATTGAAGATTCAAGAGATGGTTAACATATGGGTTTCAGGGGAAGCTTATTGTCAAAAATGTTTAACCATCAGGATTTGTTCATGCACCACTTGAGATGAAAGGTTTCATTACTACTGCTAGTTATTTATTACTACTGCTAGTTTAAGTTTCTACTGTCTTAAATTCATTATTCTTATTATGTGTCATGGAGGGTAATTTAAGACATTAGAAGGCTGGATTAGTAGTGTGATATATGATTTGTAGTTGTAAAGATTCAAGTTGCTTATCTTCACAAGACCCCTATTGGATTATGACAAAAAGGGGAAGAAGATTACAAAGATAGGATTTGCAGCTTATTATGTGTGGTGACATGGCATGGTATAAAGGAAATCTACTTAAGGGGAAGTTTGTTTCATTCAGGGAGATCCATGATCTCAACTTCAGGGGAAGCTTTGGCTTTATGATGAAGTTCGTACACGACTTTGTTTGTTTTGTCATCATCAAATAGGGAAATTTTTTTGGGAATTATAGATTTGATGAGACAAAAGAAACAAGTAATGAAACAAAAGGATCAAAATCGTCATTAAAGAATTCTACAAGCTGGTGAAGAATTATGGAAGATTTGGTCAAAGATATCAAAAGATGAAGATTCTGGAAGATCTCCTTAAGAAGATAAAGATAACAGAAGATATTCCTAAATGTTTAAAAGATTTATTTTGTCTAATGTTTATCTTCCTTTGTAAGCCTTGATATCTCTCTATATAAAGAGATTCATAGGCGTGTAGTTAAATATACACCGAAAAGAAAAACGTGTGTGCGTGTATCTTTAGAGATGTAGACGTCTAGTTTGTGTGGTGTAGCCTCAAGGTCAAGGTAACTTGATCCTGTTACAGATTAGTTGTAACCATTATATTTTGATCAAATATAATTGGGGCTTGAAGTGTTTGATAATGAAGAAACCTTGTTACAATATCATTGTTCTTATGTTAATTCCGCTATACATATGTTATGTTCAATGTTATTGTTAAACCTAGATATAGTTCTAAACAAACTGAGCTTAAACGATCTAAGGAGTTCTATCAGACTCCATAATTGGTATCAGAGCCTCGTGGCTCTCGATCTAGGATCAACAAGGAGTTTTATGTCGAATTTATGAAGGAACAAGGTTCAAAAATTTTCTGTTTTTGTTTTTATGCTAATTTGTGACGGATTCATGACAGCTTTGTGACACTAAAAAAGCGTCGTCTGGATACTTAAAAAAGGTATCCCTAAACAGTGGTTACAAGTTAGTCCTGCTCGCGTTGGTGTTTCTACTGCCAAGGTAAAACATTACTACTGCTAGCCTTATCGTTAACAATTTATACTGCTTATCTATAGAGTTAGTACTGCTTATCTATAGAGTTAGTACTGCTAGGGTTTTTTTAAACCTTGTTACTACTGTTATTGGTAAGCAAGATTGGTACTATCAAGTATACGAGATGTTCTAAGTATATAAACTTAATGTTTCCAATGCCATGGGACTATTAATGTTGTTAGTTAACACATTAGTGCTGCCAACAGTACTAAGTTCTAAGGTCGAAGAAACCTTAATGCTGCCATGAAGGATTAATGCTGCTAGTTTTGTGATTGCAAGTGGTTTATGTTTCAAGTCTACTTAGTACTGCCCAAGGATGATTTGTGCTGCCAGTAATAAGAGTTAATGCTGCTTGGGCTCGAACACTGATTAATAATGTCTATGTTAACTTAATACTGCCAACAAAAATTTTATATTGACAGCTGGAAGAAATAGTTTCAACTGCTAGTTTCATTAGATATCAGACAGTACATGGATAGAGGATATCAGACAACACACACAGGAAGAAAGTTTTTGGTTTTGGTTTACATGTTCTTAACAGATTTAAAGGCTCGTTTTTAGGATTGTTTGAATTAATTAGTTACAAGGAAGATTGTTTATGACTTATTTGACGATGAAGTGGAGTTACTTGGGTATGTGTTTTATCATATCTTAAAAGGCTTACTACGTTTAAAGATAACTTGTTTGTGTTTTCAATGTTGTGATGAAGACTTGTCAAAATCTAGCAAAGGTGTGTGATCTACAAACTTATGGTGCTCAATGCTCACATTTGCTATCACTTGTTATGTGTCTCATAGAAGATGAGGATTTTTGTCAAGAGGTTGCGATCTACTTATATTTTATAGATTTATTTATAAGTTCGACGTCAAGTGGATAGTACAAGATATAAGACACAAGTTTGGGTTATTCTACTTCAGCATCAAGTTCGTTATACTTAGTTTTCTTCATCAATAATCATTACATAGAGCCTACAGAATTGAAGATTCAAGAGATGGTTAACATATGAGTTTCAGGGGAAGCTTATTGTTAAAATGTTTAACCATCAGGATTTGTTCATGCACCACTTGAGATGAAAGGTTTCATTACTACTGCTAGTTATTTATTACTACTGCTAGTTTAAGTTTCTACTGTCTTAAATTCATTATTCTTATTATGTGTCATGGAGGGTAATTTAAGACATTAGAAGGCTGGATTAGTAGTGTGATATATGATTTGTAGTTGTAAAGATTCAAGTTGCTTATCTTCACAAGACCCCTATTGGATTATGACAAAAAGGGGAAGAAGATTACAAAGATAGGATTTGCAGCTTATTATGTGTGGTGACATGGCATGGTATAAAGGAAATCTACTTAAGGGGAAGTTTGTTTCATTCAGGGAGATCCATGATCTCAACTTCAGGGGAAGCTTTGGCTTTATGATGAAGTTCCTACACGACTTTGTTTGTTTTGTCATCATCAAATAGGGAAATTTTTTTGGGAATTATAGATTTGATGAGACAAAAGAAACAAGTAACGAAACAAAAGGATCAAAATCGTCATTAAAGAATTCTACAAGCTAGTGAAGAATTATGGAAGATTTGGTTAATGATATCAAAAGATAAAGATTCTGGAAGATCTCCTTAAGAAGATAAAGATAACAGAAGATATTTCTAAATGTTTAAAAGATTTATTTTGTCTAATGTTTATCTTCCTTTGTAAGCCTTGATATCTCTCTATATAAAGAGATTCATACGCGTGTAGTTAAATATACACCGAAAAGAAAAACGTGTGTGTGTGTATCTTTAGAGATGTAGACGTCTAGTTTGTGTGGTGTAGCCTCAAGGTCAAGGTAACTTGATCCTGTTACAGATTAGTTGTAACCATTATATTTTGATCAAATATAATTGTGGCTTGAAGTGTTTGATAATGAAGAAACCTTGTTACAATATCATTGTTCTTATGTTAATTCCGCTATACATATGTTATGTTCAATGTTATTGTTAAACCTAGATATAGTTCTAAACAAACTGAGCTTAAATGATCTAAGGAGTTCTATCAGACTCCACAGATAGTTTTATGTTGCGAATAAAAAACATGGGGAGGTTGGTCGTATGAATAATCTGTTGTTGTTAATCTTGATCTTTGTTAAGTTTTTCCACATGTGCCATTGACTAAGTATCCCTTCAACAGGTTTAGGCATCAGCTTAATCAAGTCATCCATCTTGATTTCTTCAACATATAAAAAAACTGGTAATTCATTGTCTTGGTTGAGGGGAGTTTCTAACTCCTCTCTGGTGGATTGGGTTTATCCACTAGGTCCTTAGAGACATTTCCTGCAACAAGTTGATCAATTGATGTGTTGTTGGTCCCTCTTCATTACCTTGCTATTGAGTAAGGCAATGATTCCTTAGGATAAGATTTTCCATGGTCGCCTCCAGCTCTTAAGCTTGCTAAAGCATCACTCCCAGATGTAGACCCAAAATGAACAATGACAGATCTGGCGTTATCAATAGGCTTAGATGTTAATTTTGACACAACAATATCCATAATGTAAGCATTAACTGCGTACTTATTTCTTATATTCATAATAACAATACTATTTGATATCTGCCGTTTAAATCAATCATTTCATTCAAGTGCACGTGTATTAAAGGCAACACATTTGTAGTGTTCCGAACATTGAAATTTAGTCATATTTTATGACTTATTATCAACTGATCAGGTAAAAACATTCAACGTCATTTACTATTATTCTTTATTTAACCTTTGTGCTTAATTGGTCGGTTGAAAAGACATAAACAACCTTATCTTCACCTTTTGATATTCTTGTTTAATTTACATTTACCTTTGGTTTTTATATCTCAAAAACTACAAATATTCAAATCACCCTAAACACCAGAACCTAGTTTACAAGAACAAATTACATTACAAATATTAATATTCCTCAATCTCCAATCTCGTTCTCCAACAACCTAAATATAAAACCATATTAGACAGTGGATTTTTACACTCATTTTGCAGTGTATTATTGAGTATAGTGCGCTTCCATGTCTGTTGAACATGTTGACAAATAACAATAAAAAGAGCATGTTGGATTATGGTAGTTGGATGCGCACACATACGACTAGAAGTGTGTAAGCCTATTTGGGGCACACGCGTTAAAACATTTAGAGTACGTTTAAACTTCACGTTTAGTTTCTAAAGTAAACCATTTGGACATAAAGTGAATAAGACAAAATCCCTTTGATACCTTGTCTTATGGCCGGCTATAGAAGGCATAAGAAGGTTCTTGGGAGTGTCTTGGTTCTTTGTATCTAGGTGATAAGGAGTAGAAAGGAAGGGATAAGGCTTAAAGGTGGTATGATAAGGTTTAAACTCAAGAAGTTTATTCTTATCACTTTTAGGGTTAAAGGGTTATATAAACCCCTCTCCCTTACTCCTTTACTTGCCCGAGAAAACATGCAACATACCAAATAGCTGCTGTGATCTCCTTTCAACTCCAAATAGCCAAAATCAAAACCCTTATCAAAGCAGTTTTGATTTTCGGTTCACCCTAGTCCTTCTTGATCATTTTTGGTTAATTGCTTCAAAGTATTCCAAGTGTGGTTTGATCACAGGTCTGATCCAGAAGGTGTTTAACATTGGTTTACACATTGTCAAGGAGTGAGAATAGATTGAAACAAGCTAGGGTTGGCATATTTGAATTTTGGTACGATCTGTCCATTTTCGGTGGAACATATTACGGTTCAAACCCTAGACAAGGTTCTTGATTTTTGGTTCATTAGAAAAGAGTGGTTTTTGGATCTTAATTCAGGGTGTGGTTGATATACACTTGTTGTATTGGGTACATGTGAGGTTGGACTAGCATCCGGGCATGCTTGTTAGACGTGTTTCTGTGAGCACTCATAGAGGTGACAATTTAGTCACTTGGTTTCATTAATATTTGTTGTTGACTTCAAGGGTATGTTTTATATTTACCTTTTATGTTCCTTATTGTGTTTATATGTATGTTAATTGTTTATGCTAAACTAGATCTATATCCGCTGCGTACTCGTAAGTGTTAATTGGTTAACTGATTATAAAATCCCAACAGTGGCATCACGAGTCAACTTGTTTAGTATTTATATATTACATACGATTTAAACACGCTAGGGCTGCATGAAATCTTGATATATTGTTTTATTTATTGTTTTATTAGAAAATTATGGAAACTATATGCAATACTTTCCATAAATAATAAATAAACAACCTAGAATCTACACATATGTTATATTGATAAAAAGAAGAATAGATCAAAATTAAATGTTAATTAAGCTGCCATGATGATTCTGTTCTTGTTTTATCTCGGCCTTAAGACACACGCAATCATGCTATATGATGGATGTGGCGATCTAGGCACTTTAGCAGAAAACCTAGTGAGAGTCTTATGGCTCTCTAATTGGGGAAGACTCTTTTGAGAACTCGAGGCATTATGTGATTTACTGCTTTCATTATAAGAGTTTGTTCCTCAATTTTAATCCATTTTTTAGTATGCTTTGATTGCTTATATGTGATATGCCATGTGATGAATCAATATTTGCATATAAGACTTTATGAAACTCTTGAAAACGGACTTACAACTTATAGAGAAACTTGGATTAAAACATGTCTAATATTACACACGTAATTTTACTCCTTGTGACCAGTTATGTGTTATTTGCGAAACTGGGGTTTTTGGACAAAATTAATACGGACACTAAACTATGAAATTTGATTTCTTGTGAAGCTTTAGTTTTATATGCACAGTATGGGGTTGAATTGATCTTTAATTTTCTCCCACCCCACTACATGCTTCGGCATATGAGGGAATTATTGGAATTACTTGCGTCCTTAGACCAAGTAGGAGTACAATATAGGGTTTGATCAATTTGTAATCCCACCATATTGGCAACAATAAAACTAATGTTAACAAAGAGGTTTCTTAACATACAATAGCATTATTAGTCAACTGGAAGTATGGCTCACCCATTGTTGGAAAAACTAAAAGAGAAGTTTAAGGCAGGTGTAGCTACGGCACCCCTAAAGAAGTCATGTTTTTAATACGCTTCGCGCTGACCTGTTTCTCCGCTTCTTTGTGCGTCCAAAATGGAGCTACCGGGAACATTTGACAAAATGATGTCTATACCGAAAAAGGTTAACAAAATGTTTTCTTAACTTTGTGTTACAAGTTGTTTTGCATGCTTCTTGTACACAGTTTTGTCACATTTATGTGTATACCCTTATATGAAATTTTAAGTCTATGCCAGCCAAAATTAGAACACGTGCAATTGACTTGACCTCTCTGGTCAGACCTCAGGGCCTTGCCAACCCATGGTGAATTTTTTCATAGGTTAGATCTATGTTAATTTTTGCACGTTCTGTTTTGGTAGACTTAAATCGAGTTTCCTGGTTAGACCTTGGACCTGAGGCATAAAATGAGACCAAATATGCTTTTGACATTACTATAAGAGTTACTAATGTCACTAGTCTTATAAATCTAAGAGTTGCATTCCATGCAATTAACGCTCGCCGCTTACCTCTTGCCCCACTTGTTTACACGTTGGTCAGACCTTCTGTAATAAGTGGGAGGTCAAGTTAGATCTTAGTCTTATTAGTAGTTAATTGGGTAGTTAATTCTTTTAAGAATTTAATTATCGATAATACTAATATTTGAACTTTTTCTAATTGTAGATGACAACCTCGTCAGCTAACAATTTGGTCTTCGGGGGTTTCTTCAAGAAACAAAAACTGACTGGACCCAACTTTATTCATTGGTATCGACAACTTAGGATTGTACTATCAATTGAGGATAAGTTAAATTACCTAGAGCAGCCACTTCCTCCTGCTCTTGTAGCTCTAGAGGGTTAGCAAGTTGCTCCTTAAATCGTTGTAGCTCATATTGCTTGGATTAAAGGATCAAAAGAGACTGCTGGACTCATGCTCATGACCATGGAACCAGAGATCCAACGAAATCTGGAAAACCTCCATGCCAATGATATGCTAAAGGAGTTAAAGACTCTGTTTGCTCAACAAGCAGAGCATGAGCTTCTTCAGACTACGCGAGATTTTCACTCTTGCAAGCATGAGGAAGGGAAGTCTGTTAGCTCATATGTTCTAAAAATGAAGGGCTATATAGACAATCTAGAGCGTTTGGGGTACCTCGTGTCACTTGGCCTTCCAATAAGCCTCATTTTCATCTGTCTACGTAAGGAATTTGATGGTTTTATGCAGAATTATAATATGCACAGCCTGGGGAAGACAGTTAATGAGTTGCATGCTATGATAAAGCTCCATGAGCAAACTCTGCCCAAAAACAACGCTCCTTCTCTACATGCTATTCGAGCTGGTAAGGTCCAGAAAAGGAACAATAAGCACAAGAAACATCAACCCCAAATGGCTGCTAGGGGACAAAATCAAGGGAAGGGGAAAAATAAGCTCGCTTATGCTCCCAAGCCTAAGATTCCTCCTCCACCTAAGAGGGAAGATCCCGCAAAGGACTAAATCTATCATAAGTGTGGTGAGACATGACATTGGAAGAGCAATTGTCCTCAGTATTTAGCCGAGTTGCTGAAGAAGAAAAAGAACACAGCCTCTGGAGCTGGTGGTTCAGGTATCTTCACTATAGAACTCAATACTTTACTTAATAGATCATGGATCTATGACACTGGTTGTGGTACTCATATTTGTAATACAACGCAGGGTCTAAGGGCAAGTAGGAAACTGAAGCCGGGGGCTCTTAGCATGTACGTGGGTAATGGTCAACGTGAAGCTGTTGAAGCGATTGGCGTTTTTTATTTATGTCTCCCGAGTGGATTAGAGATTGTTTTGAACAATTGTCATTATGCTCAGAGAGAAAGAGGAGAGAGAAATGAGAGAGAAAAGAGAAAAGAGATTTTATTAGAAATGAACAACTAACTTTTTCTATGGTAAGAAAAAGCTTATATACCCCGTCGCGTTAAATGACGCGCGGGATATTTAACTAGGACCCGGGCTCGGGTTTTGCTTGGGATTAAACCCGAAACATATACAATATTAGATTAACTATCGAGCCCGATTCCCGATATTATCCTATTACAACATTAACTATTTAAAGACCGAAGCTCCATCGTAGAGTGACCGAGCTTCCTTGTTCGACTCAATAAATTGAGGCTAACACATTTTACACCAACCGGATGGTGTCGGATCGAAGAGGTACCACGTTGTTCCCTACGGGGAGCTCGATGGTATTCCTATAGCCCTCGTGGCTAGGTTTGGAATAGTCTCCAAGAGTGCGGATAGGATTCTCGTCTCCCATTGTGGTTGACGAGAATGGGTTACGAAACAGATAACACGAAGAATAGATAGACTACAAGAAAGCTAATATACGAAAATTAAATCTTACTTGAAAGGATTCGAGCAAGTAGAACTAAGCTAAACTCTAATCAAAACCTAACTATTCCCCAGGCGGCGGCACCAAAAACTTGATGCGGTCGTCGTTAGACTTCTACACGAAGTTTTACAACTCCCTAGACAGAGCACCTAATTGTTGTAGTAGTAGTATAAGCAATACTCAGGGGGTTGTTATTGTTCACTCGAGGAATAGGTTGGGAAGGATTGATCACGGTCTAACAAAATTCTATGGGTTGAGGGAAGATTATTTTTGCATTTTTATGTTTTATGGAAAGCAAGTAAATCATATATTTGGAGGTTGGTTGGTTTTAGCTATTAAACTAAATATAAATCTAAACTAATGGTGATAACAATATGATAAAAGATTGTGTTTATTTAATCATGTATTACTCCCTAGATTGCTTCTTCTAGTGTTGTTGCTTTGTCACACTTATAATGATCTGTGTAATTATTTCCTAAGTCATGAATGAATTACACAAACCCGCCGTCTACTTAGTATTCCATTAGAGCAACACACAAGTAAGGTAGTATGAAGACTGTTATAAGGACCCTAAGGGTATACTAAGTGCATGTGAAATATATTAAGAGTGGTCATAACAAACCTGTTAACTATTAAGACAAATTATCACATCTTGGATCTGATAAATATCTTAGAAATATGAATGATAAGATGCAGTCCTTAAAAGACAATCAATGTTTTGAGATTGATTGATCTTTCACCAAACATTAAATGTGAGGTGAGAATGAGTTTCTTTTGAACTTTCTAATGGCATCTTGAGTCATAGTCGGTTCTTCCGTTGTTGATGCTCTTTTTGGAGGCATTCTATCAACAAAAGATAACACATAATAAGTATAATGCTTGTTCTTCTTTAAAATGATTAAAGAGAAATGCTTATTTTTGAAATGCTTAAAGAATAATGCTTCATTTAAGCATAATGGTGATATCTAAAGGTTATGGTATGATGATGAATGTACGATGGATGAATGAATGATGAATAAATGATAGATAAATGATGAGATGCAATAAAGCAGGAAAAACAACAAGGTATGAAACGGGATTGCCTTTGTATTAGAACAACTTGCCTTTTTACTGTACATAGTCAAGATTTGACAAGTGTTTTTATTTATACCACACATCCCGTGGCTAGGTTAAAGCTAAAGACTGAAACTTAAACTAGAAACTAGAAACTAGATGATCACTGAATGCGGTTCTGGAGTTCGATGATAGAGTTCATGAGTTTTTCTATATCTTCTTGGTGACGAGTTTCCATATCATTGATGACTTCTGCCAATTCAGCGATTCTATAGCGAGCTAAGGAGATCTTATGGTTGGATCCTATTTGCTTTCTCTGGAGTTTAGTGATCTGAGTATGAGCTTGCTGGAGTTCTGCTGCTAAGGCGTCAAAATCACGCTGGATGATTATTGTTCCTTTACTGAGACCTTCGATGTTGTTTTCAATCTGTTCAAAACGTTCAGGAGGGATTTCTTCTAGATAACTTTGAATACCCTGAATTTGCTCTTCATGACGTTTGATAGCTGATTTCCGGGAAGTTTCACCAATCTCAAGAGCTTGAGGTTGGGATGGGGTAGATGGAGATAACTGCATTGGTGAAAGAAGTCCTTCTGGGAGAAAGAATTCTTGAGTTTTAGGGGGTATGATATTTGGATGTTGGTTTTCATTATAGAAAGCTTGTAAAGTTTTCATGTAAGGATCATCGGGAAATAACGAAAGGGTCGGTGAAGTTAGCGGGACAATTCCAAATGAATTGGAAGCACTGGAGTAAGTTTTCCCTGGAGAGGTCGGGATATAATCCGGTGAAATCGGGGGAACATAGTTTGGGAAATTGCAAGAAAAGGCATCCTCCAAATTAGCAGTAGGATGATCGGGGGAAGACATCGTTCTGCTTAACAACCCAGCAGTAAATAACATAAGTTATTTATTTAGTAATATAATAGTTATGTAACTTTACATACCATTCCGGGAGATATAGCGGCACGGAGGACTTTCTTGGATGGAAAAAGAAAAGTAGTTATAGTTAAGGTTTTAACCTTGTTCTCTATAACGTAGGCTCTTGATACCAAATCTGTAACACCCCCATTTTTACATATAGCAGCGGAAGCTAATCTGGGGTATTACTTCAAGGGTACAACAGTCATAATCATAGAAAACGAATCAAAAAGAGTCGTTTATGAAAATAAGTTATCATTCATTATTTCTTCAGAGTTTTTACAAACGAGAGGTTCCCAAAATCTATACAATAAAGTTTGAATGATAACGGTTTTTCCATCGTCATGTCCTCGCCACTCCGTGCCATTAGTTACCTGAGATAAAACATGCTAAAAAGTCAACACAAAGGTTGAGTGAAATCCATAGGTTTAAGTAATATAATTTGAATGCAAATGCGATATTTGGGTTACGTTGATATACACCCAGTATTGAAAACATAATTTATTATTGCCATTAGCTCATGAATCCGATGCCTTAGGTTATAATGATAATATTGCCCCTGCGGGCACCTTTGCCAAAATACCCGCGTGATTTCTAATGATGTGCAATTGGTTATCGTTACTGGATACACCAACGGGGAGTCCAACCCAAATATATATATTCACAACATTCGCGCTTACTACGGAGAGTAATTAACGGTTCATGATTATGGGGACTTAAAGGCAAAGCAGTTACTTAGGCAATAGTAAATTGAAATAGCATGTAGAAATAATTGCATTCATGTTTATAGCATGTATCCATGTATCCCCTCGCTGGTTTATAATTAATATTGAATTGCGAGGCAGTGAACTCACTAAACCAGTTATAGGGAATTTGTTAGCTAATGTATCAGGATTGAAACGTAATGGCTTCAACACGGCAATTCACAGACAACCTGAGCTTAATATATGGCAAGTTCTTTGTTTGATTGTTATATTTAAGGTTTTTTGGATATCATTTTGGTTTTGATATAAATTTTCTTAACACTGTTCAAGCATCATAGTTTAAGATGTCATCAGTAAACGTTTTGGGGCTAAGGCAACTTTAAATCTAAATCCTACAACTCCGACAGAACGGTAATACCAAGATGAAACTTCTTATATGAAGCTCCTAGTATTGTTGTTTATATGGATCGGGACATTGATTTTTGAAAGGCAACGTTGTGATGTTTGATATTAGGATTAGAACATAAGCAGTTTTAAGCATTTTATTCAATATCTAGAGATGTTAAGCACGAGGAGCATTAATTAAAGTTATGACAAATAATGTTTTGAATATGATTTTACACTTTTTCAAAATGTTACATTTTAGACCCGGTGGTTTAGAAAACTGCAAGTAGGCCCTTAGGGTTTGCATTTTTATGACTTTGGTCCTTTAACTTTTGTTGATATACCAATAAAACTTAGACTTTGAAAAGTGACATAATAGACCCCTATAGTTATAACTTTGATAAAATGACACTTTTAGTCCTTTTATGTTTTAAGTTTCTAAATTTAAGTTATATACCCCTTGCTGGATTACTCTTTACAAAAAGTCCAAATTACCATGCAAGCTTTTTTGAACATTTTCAATAGACATTTATATGTTATAATAAACTAAAATTTGTAAGTTTTAACATAACCAAAGTTTTTATTTAACGTATTCGTTAAGTTAAAAGGTTAAAATGGGTATTTAGGGTTTCAAACAGAAAAACGCGCGGGGTTTTTAGATCAAATTCTCGTATAACTTATCAAAGATATTATTTTTAACATTATAATAGCTTATTAGGATTGATTATAACAAAAATTTATAAGTTTAACCCATAGTTTAAGTAAAAACATGAAATTAGGGTTTCGGGTGTACGGTTTTGGATCAAAAAGGCATAACACTTAGGTTTTTGAGATCAAAGCTTTATATTATGATTTTAACAAGATCATATGATCACTATAACTTTACATGAGCAGAATATAAGCTTAGAGAACCTGGTTTGAGCTTATAGCTTGGAAACGGGTCAAAATTGGGACTTTTGGCTTCGTACGGCTAGAGTAACGACTCTCGGGCTTTGTTTCATGGTTTCTTTTGCTTCCTTTCTGTACTTGAGACTTCTTAAGATCTATTAGAATTCATATTGAGCAAGGAGTTGCTACTATGAATGGTTATAGAGGAGGAAGTGGGGGATGAAGAAGAATGAACATAATAAGGCCCTATTTTATAACCCACTTTGAAGGTATAATGAGTAAGCAAAAGGTATGATTGGTCCTTGGACAATTATAGGGATCTATTTAGGGAGGTGTATAAGCTAGAAAATGAAGTGTGGAGGTCTAGGAAAGTAGCTTGTATGTGTTGGCTTGTTTCTTTGATGTCGCGGCTGAAGTAGGCCAAAACAAGGCCATGTGCTTATCAAATTTGACCAAGGATTGGTCTAAGTAGGTGAATAAGCTGCTTGAAGGTTTCTAGAAGAGTTCTTGGGTGGTCATTTGCACATGGTAGCAATTTAGAGGGGTTAAAATGGTCATAGAAGTAAACCGGGTCTATTTTGGGTTCGACGGGTTCTTCAAAGGTTTTAACAAGGTACATTGTGTTATAAATGATTAAGGAATGATGAAATAGGTTGTTTAGATCTGGGATTAAACTAATCAGCAAAGATTAGCAATTCGTTTAGGTTAAAATGGATTAGAATTGAAGAAATGGGAGTACAGGTTCAACTAGGGCTCGTTTAGGGTTTTCTTGACTTTCTTAAATTATATTTTGCATACTCTTGATTAAGAATGATAGAATACAAATCCTAGGGCTTATATAAAGTATTATCAATAAAGTTTGGTCATTGGTTTAAGTTATAATGGGTTGAAGATGAGAAAACAGGTCAAAGTTACAATTAGGGCATGATTAGGGTTTCTAGAATATGTTTTATGTGAAAGTGAAGTAAAATGATGAATTAATGATGAAATAATGTTTGAATAGGATTGATATGATTGTATAATAAGTTATTACAACTTATTTGAGTGTTTATTTGGGTTTATAATGGATAAGAGCCAAGAAACAGGTCAAGGTTTAGAAACTAGCTCGGTTTTAGGGTTTTGATTTTTGAATTAGGGTTTTCGGTGCAAACTAGATGTATGAAAGCTTATGAATAGAATATTTAGGGTTTAAATCTTGTAGAATGGGTGTAGTAGCTTGTACATAAGTGGTGGTAAAAAAATTAGAATGAAAACGGAGGTAAAACGGCTATTTTAGGGATTGAGCTTAATGACTTATGCATTGAGCTTTTAAGGACTTGTACTTTGATTTAAAGAGATTATATATTTCAAATGAGATGTTATATTACTTGTACATATTGATTTAGTATCTTGTGTATTTCACTTTAGGGTTAAACCCTCCAGAGATTAGGGTTTCAGGCATTTCGGTAATGGTTTAAAGCCCGTTTTCTGACTATCACTATTGTAGTTGATATCTCATATATGAGTAATGCCTTTGTATAATGATATTGTGATTTTGACATTGAATTTTGTTTGATGTTTGATTGAAGATTGAAGATTGGATTGAATATATAGGTTGTCGCGTCCGTTAACTTTAGTTATGCAGGTTATATTGCATATTTGAGATATTGACAAAGTAATGTAATGTAATAAAGCAAAAAATTTCCCTGAAAAAGGTGAGTTCATATATAACTGATAGATTGTACATCATCTAACTTAATAGATGGATATTTACATTTATAAAAATTGTGGGTTGTTATACACGCTCTACATGGCCTTCAAAACTGTAAGCAAAAAGGTATTGTTAAGTTATCCCTGCAATCTTGCTTCAATAATATTAGTTTGGTGAAGTAGGATATAAAGGTTTGCTGGATTTTCAGCCAACGCCGTCACATATTCGTCTCCAGGCCTGCTTGGGAAACTTGAAGGGTCAAATGGAAGCAAGATGGTATCTGTTTGTTCTATGATTTTTGTTTTGTTTTTATTACATATTTTTGTGTAATCTATGAAATCTTGTTAATTTTAAAATTTGATTCAGGCTGGTAAGCATAGGAGCTCTGTACAAGATGATCTTGGATCTGGTGGTCCGATGTGTAGAATTCGGCAGAAAGCTAATCGTTGTTCTCAAGGAAGTTCTCTATCAAAGCATAAAAGTGAATTTGATTCGAGTGCTCAGAGATTTCCTTTAAGTAGTGAACCTGAGCAGAAAGCCTCCAAGGCAATAGTGAAAAATGGGGAGACCAGCATGCATAATTCAGGCTATGCATTTGTTCCTACCGAGTTGACTCTGAAGGCATCCAAAATACTTGAACACCTTGAAAGAAAGATCCCAAAGGAAAAACCTTCATCATCCAGTTTCTGCTAAATTGACATCTAACCTGGCACTTGAAAGCCTGGACAAAGTCGAATCATCAAAGTTTCTGCTAAGCTCTCAAAATAAAGGGTCAACATCGTATGGAAGAGAATGGTCCACAATGATTTGCAGTTCCTCTTATTGTGCTAATCTCTATGAATAGGAATTCTACAGCAGCACGAGTACAAGGTAATGCACCAACTACAAATGCCCCTTCCACATTGGCACTGCCAGCAGAGCCTCCTCAGAAGAAACCTGCTTTTCAGATAAGTGCACCTAAAGTACGTGTATTGTTTTGTTCATTTTCTCTCTCTTATCTATGTTTTTTTTACTTGTCCCTTTGTCTTGTGAAGGATTTTGAGGTGTCAGATGATGACAACCATTCTACAACACCACCGGTACAAGGTAATGCACCAACTACAAATGCCGCTTCCACATTGGCACTGCGAGCAGAACCTCCTCAGTAGAAACAGATGAGTGCACATGAAGTACATGTATTGTTTTGTTCATTTGCTCTCTCTTATCCTCCACTATGTTTTTTTTACTTATTTGTTTGTCTTGTGAAGGGTTTCAACTACAAATGCCACTTCCACATTGGCACTGCCAGCAGAGCCTCCTCAGAAGAAACAGATCAGTGCACATGAAGTACGTGTATTGTTTTGTTCATTTGCTCTCTCTTATCCTCCACTATGTTTTTTTACTTATTTGTTTGTCTTGTGAAGGTTTTTGAGGTGTTAGATGATGACAACCATTCTACAGCACCAGTACAAGGTAATGCATCAACTACAAATGTTGTTTCCAAATGGTCACTGCAAGGGTATGATGACCCCCCCAAAAAGAAATTGCGCCTGCGATTATGAAACTTATCAATGATAGGCTTCCATTTCAGCCCCCTGTTCATATTAGCACCAATAGGAACACCGACGTATATGCAAGGGAGTGATGAGGGTTGAAAATTAAGGAAAGAAGCAAAGTTATTTGTATCAACAGCCGAAACCCCAATACCAAATAATTTGCTTTTCGAAAAGTTTACATTCTACCCGGATGACATGTGAAAGCACCTCAAGATAGGTTTCCAAATGTTTTTTTGCTTTTTTAAGAGACCATTTTCCCATGATGAGAGCATCGTCCGCATACTCAAGGTGAGACACATCAACATTGTTATGCCCCACGTGTCGAAGAGCATTTCTCAGGTCTTATTATATTTTATCTCTGCTGTTTAGTTATGAAAAAGTTGATATAGTTTTATGTTGTGATCTTTAAGTTTTTGCATTATGTGGTTTGTCAAACGTGCTGGGTTTATTCTCGATGTTTATGCAAATGACTTGTTCAAGGATACACATTCACGTAGTTTCTACTGCTTTCAGGCAATTACCGTTAATGAAGGCTTTTGGCTTTTTTCTACAGTATCTAGCTCAACTTTAGATGCATCCAACGTGACAACAGGTCTGTAATAACTTGTCTATAGGAAATACTATCAACATCTTTTTTTCTCCTATTTTTCTTTAGTGTCAAATTAATGAACTTTTTGTGTAAATTTATCATTCTTTGATATGTAGCTAGGACATCTCTTAGTGAACAATGGAGGAAAGTGATGGTGCCTTCTCCAAGTAGTAGTGACTTGGAAACTATTGTGAAAGCTTGGTACCCGAACATGGAATCTCTTTGTGGAAAACTTATAGGTGCTTATCAGAGTTGAGTTATTTAAGAACGGTTCCTTTTTTGTTGCAAAAACAATACTAATAACTTGTATATTTGTGATGGTGCCTTCTCCAAGTAGTAACGACGATGAAGTTGCTGAAAAAGTAAATAAATTAGCAATGGCGGTGATGGATTCTATTGATCTTATGGCGGAGGCAGATCCTGATTTTCCAAACCATGGCTTGGTACATGCATCTAATGATTTCACATTCTTATAATTTAGTATGAAAACTGATTAGCATGGATAATATGTTAAGTGAGTAATTCAATGTTTCTTCTACTGCAATTAACCCATTTTCTCCATCTCATGTTTTCAGGTATGTATACCTCAGAACTTGGGGAATAACACCAAACAACTTTTTCATGTTCTTGCACATAAGGTTGAAACCTACAGGAAGGGCAGAAGTTCTTTTGCGATAAACTATGACCTTCTCAAAAAGGGGGATTCTCTAGAGACTAGGTTTGTTCTTGGGAAGATCATTTTGAATACTATGGGCTGTGGTACCGACATCCATCTTGACAGCAAGCTTAATAAGTTCAACAACCATGCACAATTTGCTTCCAGAAATGAACATCTTGTGAACAAAAAAGAGAGTGCTAAACAACAACCTAAGTTAAATTTGCAACTAGGTAGTACCCCCAAGAAAGGATCAAAATGTACATACGGTCCAGCAAGATGACTGCCAAGAAGGGATATCTAAACTTAAGTAGCTGGCATTTCTTCTGATCCAACAAACGAGGTATGATGCAACTTTTGAAGCCAGACAGAGTCTTTCTGAATTCCAAATTTATACACTTTTCAGCGATAAGTATATTTTTTGCGGATATGCACTCAGAATCGATTATCTGATTATTGTGGCTTGTAGTAGCAGTATAAGTTTTTAATGTCTGGATAAACACATTTCACATAGATTATCTGATTACCTTGGGGTCAAATAATCAGACTTTGAATAATCACTTTCATAAGAACTACAACAAAACTATTATCAAAGAGTAAAATCAAGCTACCTAGTTTCTCACTTTATTTACTCAAATCTAAGATACTTTTGTCCCCATGGATATATATCGTCCTTTTTCTTTTACAAAAAATACAAATTTGGTCATAATATGTTTTAAATTTCAAAATAATCAGCAACTACCAAACACTAAACTGCTGATATCCAGTTATTACAACTTCAAACAGCAAAAGCACATCCAAATTACCATATATTATAGCCTGTTTTTCTACAGGTGATAATCTAAATTTGAATTTTCAGAATCATGTAATCACTTTAAAAACGCAGGCCCAAATACCCCGTAAGATGAGAGCACTTCCTATTTAGTTTAAGTTCAATATGAAAACTCTAATTTAATTGAAAGTTTAGTTTTTTATATATTAATTGTCGTATCAAGAAAATAGCTGTAATGTATCTGGTAATGGATTGCAGGAAAATACAGAAGTCAAAGTAGATCAGTTAGTAGTAGAGAATGATGATTCTATAACAGATAATGAAAAGTCTCCACTTTATTTAGATAGTCAAAACCTTGAAGTGAGACTCGAAGATAATTAAGAAGTCAAAGTAGATCAGTTAGTATCCACTCCATATAGAAAGTCAAAATCTTGAAGTGAGACTCGAGGAAAATACAGTAGTTAAAGTAGATGATTTAGTAGAACAGAATGATGAAACTGATGCCAGTTCCCTTGTGTGGTATGTTCAAGCTAATTTCAAACAGGCAGTTGAAGAATCTAGAGATTCACATGACGAATTGAGAAAACTAAATCAGCTTGTTGTTAATTTTCTGGAGGAACAAGTGGAAAGAAAGAATGCAGAGCAACTAGAAGCATCTAGTTTGGTATCATCTATTGGTACTTCTCAAACAGAATATTCGCAATTAGAAGCATATAGTTCGGTAAATACTATTGGTTGTCAGCAAATAGACAGTGATCAATTAGAAGCATCTAGTTTGGTATCTTCTTCGGTTGGTACGTCTGAAGCAGACAATAAACAGTTAGGATCTTTAATTGTTACTTCTCAAACAGAAAGTATGCCCCAAATACGTGTGCAACATGCTGAGAAACCCAAGACTACTCAGCCTAAGAACGGTGAAAGAAAGAAGCAAAGGGTTTGTTCGTATTGCAAGGAAGAAGGCCACAGCAGAACCGGATGCCCTAAAAGAAAGGTGAATACTATAAGCAAGTAATGTGACAACCAATAAATTTGTCCTTTTTTATGTGTGTTATTCTTTATAAAATATATAGCATTATATGCGGAGGTGACAGAACGGGCTTGTGGCTGAATAAGTTAAGGTCGTTGTGCGGGAGTGAAGTTATAGAAATCAAATAGCCAGTGAGGTGGTTAGGCTCATTGCTTTGTTGTGACTTTTGAACAACCCTTTCGTAGCTTAAAATGCAAATTATCAATACCAATTTCCATTAGCTGGAATGGCAGAAAGGTCAACTATCTCAACTCCAGTGTGCTTAAAATTTGTGTATATACGTCATGTTTATGCCAAAACATAGATACAATCAAGCTGTATGTAAATTTATGACTCTAAATCCTTTGTATGACTGTAGTGCAAGAACAAAAAGGCTCGCTTTTCCACCATACCATGATGCACCAAAGTCATTGTAATGTGTTGTCATTTAAGGTGGCGGAAAAGCTATTAGTTGTAACTATCTTTATTAATGGATATCTCTTGCTCTTTTATATAGTACAGTGGTTTATCTGAATTTATTTAGTCCTACTGCAAGTGTTACCGGTGGTTAGGACATGTTATCCGTTCCTCGAGTCATGACCTTCCAATCTTTAAAACCTTCTTGAACAATACCGGAAACATTGTTGATGGTGCTCAGTTTTCTTCCTGAACAATGGTGGGTTTTACGTCTGCGGCGAAGATGGTGATTGGTTGTTTGTCAGCGGTGGTTTGTATGCCAACAGGTATGTATGTTTGGATTTCAATCAATTTTAAACAAACACTTATCCTCACTCAAATCTACAAGTCTTAGACCTGCTATTCAACCCGTCTGTCGGTTGTACCACCACTAGTGAATTTAAATATATCAATTGATCAAAATTATCACTGTTTTAGCTGACTTAGAAAAGTAGAATTTGTCAAGGAGAATAGAATTAGGAATGAAGTCACTGCACACAATGACAATAAGAAAAGATTAGCATCTAATCACACAACTAATAAGCAACAAGCTATTTATATTTTATTGCAAGTTGGCTGATAAAATACAACAAGACACAATTATTGATGACCAAACCAATAAAATATCAAGTGTACTATGAATTGTTTGAAATATTTCACATGTTCCTGTGTTTCCTTTGACTTTTTTTTTTCTCATCAACAACCCCTGCTAAAATATAGAGTATTAAGAATTGTTTAGATGGGACACAATTATAGAAAGATGTATGATGAATGTCTGGCTGCATGCCCTTGTTAAAACACTTTAAGAAAAGGTTTACACGAATCGTGAGATTGCCGCTTCAGTAAAAAGTTAAATTTGTTCTATTTTAGCTTCACTTAGGCTTTTTGGAGCTGAAGTGATGTACTATATGTACTTAGTATCAGTGGAAGTTATGGATATGTATGAGATGACGTGTTGAATTGTGGGAACAGAATCTTATGAAGAATATTAATAGAAAAATTTGTAGATCTGCTATCATAATATTAGGATTAAAGAAAATAAGATGGTCGGTGGAAGTCGCCTATACATATATATTACATAATACATACACTCACTCACTTTGTATCAACTCGTGAATTAATTCCACCCTCTATCTTCTTTTAGATCCTTTTGTAACCCAAACTCCCTTTTTGTAGCTCACTTTTTTACTTGATAAACAAACAATGTCTTCGCTCAACGATCTTGCTCACCTAAAAGTCCTCCTTGAAAATATATTGTCCGCCACCAACAACTTTGATTATGAAAATATCGTCCTTGAAATTGGATTACAAGGGATACCTCTTTTGGTCCGGTGAGTTGATTGACGTTGCTGCTCGGAGATTAAATAAAGAAAGGGATGATGAAATTGAACAACAGTTTTGGATGGAGATTTCCTTGCTCTCTAGTCTCAAGCATAAAAATCTGGCTTCCATTGTTGGGTTTTGTGATGAGAATAATGAGAAAATCATCATTAAGAAGCGTCAGAGCAGGGCAGTCTCGGGAACTATATAGAAGACCCGTTCGTATTGACATGGGTGAAAAGATTGGAGATATGTGTCAATCTTGCACATGCATTGAGCTACATTCATAATGATGAACCACACAATTTTAGCGTAATACACCGGAACATTGACAGTTGCACAGTTTTATTAAATGATAACTGGGAACCCAAGTTATCTTATTTTGAACTTTCCATGAAGATTGAAGCATCTCAAAGGCACCAATCTTTCCATACTGATAAAGTATGGAGTACGGACGGGTATACAGACCCGATATATATAAAGACTAAAAGTGTGAACCACAAGTCGGATATGTACTCCTTAGGGATAGTATTGTTTGAATACTTTGTGGTAGGAAATCAAAGCCAATATATACAAGGACAAAAAGTGTGAACCCCAAGTCAGATAAGTATTTGGCTCCGCTAGCCATCTTCCATTATAGAGAGAAAACACTCAGTGATTTAATTGATCAGGATCTATGGAAACAAATGGCTCCGCAATCATTTAGCGTTTTTGCGGAAACAGCATATGATTGCTTGAATGAAGAAAGATCCCGTCGTCCAGATATATGTGAGGTTGTCACAAGACTTGAGAAAGCGTTGGAACTTCAGTTGGCACATACTAATAGGCCTGTAAGACCTTTTTTGTTTTTCTCTTTCATGGTTTTGTCATAATGCGTACCGAATAAGTCCGTATTTATCACTAAGTTTGCTAATCAGTGTATTTATTGCAATTGATATTGAAGGATATGGCTGAAGATGAAGGTAAGGTAGTGAGGGATGGAATCCGGAGTAAGGTATGCACTGTCTAGACTCCTATAATCCTTAAACTATTTTGGTTATTCGGTTTGGATATATTTTTTTCCCGTGTATATGTCATCCATGATTGTTTATGTTACAGTTATTTGTCGCAAAGGTATAACGTTTATTTACTCAAAAACCTGTAAAACAATGTCTCGCCCACTAGACGAGTTGACCCGGCCTTCTTCTCTTTCTTTTAACCTGCAAAACAATCATTTTGTTTAAAAAATCATTGCACCTATCTTATATATTTTTCACCAAAATGTCACTTAGCTTAATACATTGTAACTTATAGGCAAGCTCTTCAAATTTAATGTTTTTGGAAGTCATGGTTTTTGTTCTCTATCTTTGATCAATATCTAAAATGATATATTTCATAAAACAGTTCCAACATCTCAAAATAGAGTTAGAAGCTATAAAATCAGCAGCCAACAAGTTCGATGATGCCCATTGCATCGGAAAAGGAGGATTTGGGAAAGTGTAGAAGGGAGAACTCGTCCATTCGAAGGGCGGGTCAGTTGTTGCTCTAAAGCGTCTGGATCGTGCATTTGGCCAAGGAAATCATGAGTTTTGGAAAGAGGTCATTATGCTTTCTCTCTACAAGCATGACAACATTGTCTCTCTCTTGGGGTTTTGCGACGATTGTGGTGAGATGATTCTCGTTTACGAATATGCATCAAAAAGAAGCCTCGACTTGTATCTTAATGACAAAGATCTGACGTGGGTACAACGACTTGAGATATGCATTGGGGCGGCTCGAGGGCTTGCTTACCTCCATAATCCTGGTCGGACCCAACAAAGAGTCTTGCATCGCGATATTAAAAGTTCCAATATCTTATTTGATAAACACTGAAATGCAAGGATAGCAGACTTGGGTCTATCCAAGTTTGGACCCGCAAACCAAAAATACACTTTTCTTGTTTCCAATGCTGTAGGGACAATCGGGTATTGTGATCCATTATACGTAGAGACAGGTTTACCAACTAAAGAGTAAGATGTCTACTCCTTCGGGGTAGTGTTGTTTGAACTGTTGTGTGGGAGATTGAGTATCCGTAAATGCTACAAACAGAATACCATGGATGAAATCATTTTTGGTAATATTAAGGATGAAATAAATCCTCATTCTTTGAAGGCGTTTACAACAATTGCTTATCAGTGTTTGATGAGAGAACAAGAACAAAGTCCATTAATGTCTAAGGTGGTGAAAGTATTGGGTCAAACCGGGTCAAACCCAACCCAATGGGTAATCATACCCGCTGTCAGTTTTTGACAGTTATAAAAAGCAGTTAAAAATGGTTAAATAACCGTTTGACAGTTATACACCAAGGGATGCATCGGTTCATCAACCGACACAACTTTTAGAATGCACCCTTTCATGTAATATAAATAGGAATCGATTATGTAGAACAAATTGTGTATGTATGATTCTGATTCAATAGAAACTTTACATTTGATATATTTTTGCATTAGAAATTCGATCCTGTGAAAACCTTTCCAACATTGGCATCAGAGCTTTGGTTGATTAACCAAGAATCATCATATACCGTTTTCGTTTTCTGCCTAGTTTCGAATCAAAAAAGGCCACTTTTCCAGTTTTTGCAAAACAGCCAGAAACACAAATTCAATTCGAATCATTCTTGTGTTTAAACAAGAGGGGATCCTTCTCCTGCCACCAAGGTGCAATCACCCTCGTGATTGTTTTACACCGGCAACAAAAGGGTTTTTACCCACGAATTTATTTTTGCAAAACTCGTTTCTTTTCAAGTTCATAAACCGAAAAGAAAACAAACCCAGATTCGAAAATCAATAAAACGACAGAAAATTAGATCATCGAGAAAAGGGAACAAACACACCTGTTTGAAGATTCAATTGAATCGATCCCTCGTTAGAATCATCAATTGATTCTAGTTATCCAGAAAGCCCCAAATTTGCGGCAATCTTTCAAGATCCCAAATAGATGCGAAACCCTAACTTTCGCACAACCAATTGAGGAGTGAAGTGGTTACGAACACAAGCCTAGAAGAAGGACGGTTCAACCATCCTTAATAATTCGTGGTTAAACACCACAGAGAAGAAAGACGAGATAGCCTCAAGGAGACGAACTCCCAAGAACACAGAGAAAGAGGCGGACGAAAATAAGAAAGAAGGGATACAAGGGTTATATTTACCCTAACAGGTTTTATAAAACCATTTTCACCCCCTCCACTTTTATCTATATTTCATTTTATGATTATATAGATATATAGGTTTAGACTTTTAGAAAGTTACCCCTCAACTTTAGGTTTGTAACTTTTCTTAAACCTATAGATAGAAAATATAATATTAAGAGAATAATTTTGTAAGGAGTAATTAACCTTAGGTTATTCGAACATAGATTTAAAATCCCCGAGGATAGTTTTTGGAATAAAAAAACTAGTCCCGTTAATTTTTTTGATACTCTTTAAAGCACGAATCTAGAGTACTCGCCACAAATTCGACACACTTAGTGTTAGGAATTTTATTTGGGAGATTTTATTAGATATCCTAGAGATATGACGAAAGAAAGTGGAGAAAGCTCAAAGAAAGAAACTAGTATCCCTAGTACACCACAATTCCAATGTCCAATGCTAAAACCCACGAATTACTCATTATGGGCAATTCGAATGCAAATTATCCTCGAAGCGAACGGTTTATGGGAAATGATAGAACCCAATGAAAAAACCCAAGCAGACAACAAAAAAGACAAAACTGCTATCGCATTCCTTTATCAATCCTTACCCGAAGAACAATTGCTTCAAATAACAAAACACAAAACCGCGAAAGCCATATGGAACGCCCTGAAAACTAGACACATAGGCGAAGAGAGAGTGCAACAAGCGCGGTTGCAAACCCTCAAGTCCGACTTTGAAATGCTACACATGAAGGAAGATGAAACAATCGACGCCTTCACCACAAAACTAACAACCTTAGTAAATAAAGCAGCGAGTCTAGGGCACACTATGGAAGATGAAACGCTAGTACGCAAACTATTAAATGAAATTATAAATGACGTCACCTGACAAATATTCCTTCAGATTGTAGCATCCATTGAACTATAATCAGAATTATGACGAGATGTCAGTAGACGACAGCAATCGAAAGATTGAAGACATTTGAAGAAAGAATTAAAAGTAAGAAGAAAATACTAGTGGACATTCAAGAGAGTTTGATGTTCACACAACATGAAGGCCAAAGAAAACCTTTTAGAGAACGTGAAAGATTTAACCGGTCTCGAAGTGCCGAGACAAAGACAAGAACAACTTTATAAACAGGAGAAGAACGAACGACATTTGAATGAAGATACACAGAGACAAAACTCCAGCCACATGTTTAACTGAAGTCACTAAGCTTGTACATTATGCCTATGAATGTCCAAACAACGCAAGAACAGACATAGAAACACTCAAATTTTATTGAGAAGACTTAGAGCCACATTTGCTCATGGCGACACCATAAATGAAAAGAAATGATGCAACAAGAAATCGCAGAGAGTGCAGAAACCGCAAAGAGTGCAGAAACCGCAGAGAGTGCAGAAATCGCAGAGAGTGCAGAAATCGCAGAGAGTGCAGAAAATCGCAGAGAGTGCAGAAGCCGCAGAGAATGCAGAAGACAGCAGGGAGTGCAGAAAATTACAAAAACTTAAGATCACATCGACTAAAGCGTGAAGAAAAAAGAAACCGCGAAGGAAGAACAATAATAGAAGACCTTAAAGATCCTACCTTTTCTTGTTTCCAATGCTGTAGGGACAATCGGGTATTGTGATCCATTATACGTAGAGACAGGTTTACCAACTAAAGAGTCAGATGTCTACTCCTTCGGGGTAGTGTTGTTTGAACTGTTGTGTAGGAGATTAAGTATTGGCAACAACCGGGATGAGCGCCAGCCTTTGACCGAATTGGTCCGTAAATGCTACAAACAGAATACCATGGATGAAATCATTTTTGGTAATATTAAGGATGAAATAAATCCTCATTCTTTGAAGGCGTTTACAACAATTGCTTATCAGTGTTTGATGAGAGAACAAGAACAACGTCCATTAATGTCTAAGGTGGTGAAAGTACTTGAAAGTGCACTGCAATTGCAAGTAAGTTGATTTTTTTGCCTACTTTTTTTTATAATCGTTCATGTCTAGTAGTATTAATTTTCATCGACGTTGATGGTTTACATGGATAGTTTGTAATTCATAAATTTCGCATACAGTAGTCTCTTAAGTAATATCCTTATTAGGATACTAAGAACCATATGTAGGTATAACATAATCTATGCCTCTTATCAGGTCTCTAATGTGCCACCGCCGCCTAGCCTATCTCGTGTAGAACCGTCAGCTTCTTAAAAAAAAGACCATTTAATCCTTCGGCGTTAATGCAACAAAGGTATGTGGATTAGTTGAATCCCACAATCAGTGGGACAAAAGTAACACATTATATTTTGGTTAGTTTTATTAGTATGTATTAACTTTGTATTGTTACTTTTCAATTCTCCTTCCGAGAGTTAGCATTCAGCTGGTTCATAGTGATTCATTGTTACTTTGACAAAAGTATCCAATACGTGACAAAAATAGATAAATTTATCAACCTTGAAACTTCCTTGAATTTAGTTTCTTCTAATATAAGGGCATCTCCAGCAAAAGCTTTTATTTTATTTTATTCTTTTTATCTTTTTTTGTTGTTGCTAAAAATGATTTCCGAATAAGTCTTTATCTTTAAACTAATAGCTTTATTTACTTAACAATATGAGGATCTTAAAGTCATTTAAGTAATGGCTTTAGCTTAAGCGCAAAACTCATACTCGCCATCTATGTTTCTCACTATTAAAAGTAGAAAACAATAAAAGTAACTTAGGCCTCCGGCCTTGCAAGGGCAATGATCGAACCCTTGACATCTGTCTCCACATGTAAGGGTGTTAACCCCTTAACCCAAACTCTTAAAAGTATGAAACAATAAGAGGAAATTACTTAAACGAACCATTTATAAGATGTTTTTTCCAAAACAGTCCGCACGTATATATTTCACGAAAATGGTCTAAACAATTTATTTCAAAACGCGCCGGTTGATAACAAATATAAAATTATGGCGCTTTTCAAACCATAAGTATTTTTGGTAGGCGCGTTCCATAATCTGGGTTATTTTCAAGCGCGCCTCCTTAAGTTGTCTAAAGGTTGTACGGTCAAAAAAAATGAGATGCGTTTCCATATAATTTAAATTACATGCGCGCCACTTTGTTATAAATTGAAAAACAAGAGTTGGTAGGGCGCGTTTTGAATTTGCAAACTAAAAATCTCAGCATACAAATAAAAGGAGATGCGTTTCTATCTAATTAAATCGAAAACGCACCATTATGTTACAAATTGAACAAAAAAGCTGGTAGGGCGTGTTTTGCATTATGTTACAAATTGAACAAAAAATCTGCACATGAAAACAAAATAGTATGCATTGAATATTTAATTTATGTGTACTTACACTAGAAAGTTTACTTCCATCCATAATAATTGATGTGACTCATTGATAGCGACTCAATAGTGCTATTGAATGTTATCTATTAATATGATATTAATGTGAGATGCGTATGGATTGCCAAGGCGCATAAAGGGGCGAGTTTAAGCTAAAACTATTTTAATAAACGAGGTATTAAATAGGTTCGTTTTGGTAATTTATTTAAATAATAACCTTGGGAAAAACATTTTTATATTAAGATAAAAAGAGTAAATTGCAAATATCGTCCTTGTGTTTGATCAAATTGCAGCTTTAACCACTAACGTTTAGAAAGTGCATGCACAGTCCCTGTGAGGAACTTTTGACTGCACTTTTATTCTTTAACCGAACTAAAATGACTAAATTGCTCTTGTCTTCTTCCGACTAAATTTTTACATGAACTTATAATTCAAATCATGGTTGTTAAGATCCCGATCCTAATCTTAGGATCTTACGATTTTACGATATTGCAAAGCAAAAACGATCCCCATCTTACATAGGATCTTTACAAGCTTAAGATCTTATAGGATCCCGATCTTGAGCATAAGACCTTAAGATCTAATACGATATGATCCTACTTTTTCAAACCTCAAACTAAAATATTACAAATTTATGGATTATTTTTTTTACAATTAAAAAAACCACATGTTAATCTTCTTAAATATATTATGAACATAATTTATGACAACATTTTTATGAAATATCCATATAATTTTATGTTTATGATATATAATAATTTATAGATTTGTATAATATTACAAAGACTATTAGGAAAGTGACATTATAGTAGGATCTTACGATCCCGATCCGATCTTCGCTCTCGATCTTGCAAAGATGAAAACGATCTTGGATAGGATCCCGATCTAGAAAACCTTGATTCAAATACCTACTTTGTGATTATGACACATGGTTTCTGGAGAGTGGTACCAAATTAAAGCAAAATCGCAACTAATAATTGGAAAAGAAGAACAACAAACTAGACAAAGGTTCAAACTTTACGCTGGTAAACTCGAAGCCAAACTTTTTGCAAGAATCATCCTTGAGATGAGTGATTTTCATTAAATTTTTGGCTTTTTAGAAAAGGTGCTGTTATGAATAGATAAGTGATCCCCTAAAAAGTGAGGATATTTTAAAAGTCAAAAAAGTGTCCTTATGGCGACATGTGTTCAACCTTTTTTACCCTTTTTTCGGTTCTAATTTTCCCTCTTTCCATTTCGAGTTCTGGGTTTCTTTCAGGGAGTGTTTGTTTTGGCTTATATGTGGGCTTATGAGCTTATTTGATTTCGGCTTATATAACATAAGCATTAATTTTCTGGCTTATATTGAGAATTATAGGTTTATATAAGTTTATTATATTGTAATAAACTTATATAAGCCCACAAGTTTCAAAATAAGCCAGAAACATATGGGCTTATGTAATATAAGGGGAAATCAAATAAGCTTATAAGTCCACGTATAATCCGAACAAACACTGTCACACCCTGACAATGGCGGAAACTCGGGAGCACAACATAATGATTAATCATAACACAAGATACAAACAGAGAAAACTACAATGCATAAACTTCAAGTGTTACGAAGACCATCAACCTCGAACAACCTCGAGTATTGTCCCAAATCACAATCAAATCCACAAACTCTTACAATGTCCAAAAGCCCACACAGGGGTCCAAATCTAAACTTAAACCAAAATCTTCCAAATACTAAAACCAAATAAAATTAACAAACAAGACTTCATATGAGAAATCCACACGGGATACTTCTAAGTCTGCTATCACATAACACCAACTTATTCCTTTTTCACTTCACCTGAAAAAATACTCGAAAACGTCAACAATAATGTTGGTGAGCTCGTAGGTTTGACCTTAAACCCAAAAGTTGTGCCAATATTTCAAAACAGTGGACAATAGTGCAATATGAAAGTGAATATATATGCAAACAACCCTTGACATAGCATCCCCACTAGTCATGTAACATAACCTAGCAATTCCGCTAGTCGAACACCATATGTCACTTACGCACCTAAAGGGCCTACGAGCCAGAGCACTAAATTAGGGCAGGACCTCACACATACTAGGGTAGGCGTACGTATCCGCTCAAATAACTACACAAATACTGGGTAGGCGTACCCATCCGATCAAAACAATCATGCAACATATAATATTGACATAGCAGTCATAAGCACATATCTTGTCCCAAAAACAAAACCACATTTTGCCCAGTTCAATTCAAAACATTTCAAAACACATTTCTGTATCATTTTCCCTCAACAGAAAAGACAGTAAAAATGGTGCTACGAGAACTCATCTCAAGCAAGTCTTTAGCAACCAAATCTCAATCACACAAGCAAATGCAACGACGTCCGCACACGACCTAGTCTAGTTAATGTCCAATTTTAATCATTCATTTCCAAAACAGTTTTCATGTTTGATGCATAGAGGTTAGATGCGTTGTACAATTACTCATAACAATTTAGTGGTGTGATGGTTGACGTCTCATCCCAAAATATCTTATCAATCCGATATCTCAACGCTACATACTTATACTATTTAAAGAAAATAGATAAGTAATATAAGTAAATATTTATAATATATAATTATAAATATATCTCGATAAGTCCATTCGGTACCCTTAGTTACCATAAAAATAATCATAACATGGTTGATAATGAAACGTTTACTCATAAAAAGCATATTAAAGAAGTTTCAAAAAAAATTATATTTTTCGTCTTTTATTGAATTTATTAAAATAATAAAATAATAAAATAATATTTTATTATTTAAAACCAAAAATCATGTTCTTAAGTAAAATTTTCTAAGTATAAACTTTTAACGAAATTTCGACATGACCCGTACATTTATATGACGTTTTCCAATGTTTCAAACCTTAATTTCAACACTTTTCATCAATTCGACACATTTTCGACAAAATCCCAAAATCTCAATCTTTAACGTTTACTAAAACGTTTTTCCCAAAATATCGTTCAATCTCGCTTCGTAAATACATTTCACTTTCAAAAGTCCGTCAAAACTCTTTAAACGACTAAATATCGCTTATTGGGCTTTAGGGCCTAATAAGGGTCCATTAAGATGTTTATAAGTCCAAAATACGATCCAAGTCCAAAACCAAGATCCATTTGCATACATAAGCTTATACTAATAAGTAGAAAATAATCCGAACCACAATAAGCCCTCCCATTAAGCCACGACCTAAATAGGCTTATTGGCCCGTGAGTCCATAAGCTCGACAATACATATATTAAGCTTGAAAATAAGCTAATAAGCTACATACCTCATTTGGTTACTACCATAAGCTATAAAAATAGTTCACGACATACGCCATACCACTTAAATAATCAAAACACATTTCCTTGTGTTTTTCAAAATAAGCCGCGAGCCATAAGCTCATATTAAGCCACGAAATTAGTCCAAAATAAGCTATACATGCTATTATACAAAATAAGCTATTTAGCAATATATCTTTTTCAGCCATCACGACCACAACATCAAAACTACAAAACTCTTGTTCTTTCTTTCTCTACCTGACGTGTCCAAACGCACCCTTTTTGTCATTTCGTTTCCAAAAATCTATTTTTACGACGATCAACTTGTATAACTAACATTTATGCATCAATATAAACCCAAAAGGAAAAACGAAATTTAAATTTGAAAACTTATAAGAAAATCTTCAAAAATGTATATTTCGACACGAACCGGACAACCCAAACGTTGTTCTAATGAATACCCGAATAGTAGAATCCCCTTACAACTCTTGGATCTTCATGTTTTCTTGATCAAAGTTTGAAAATTTATGTGTTTGTGTGTGTGAGGGTGCTCGTCTGAAATCCAAAGAAAGGAAAGGAGAGATATATTTTTTTTGTGAAAATGATACTATGTGTTTTCAAAAATGCAAGATAGAATATTTGTAAGTACTAACCTTAAACAACCATGCTGAAAAAGGGCCTCCTTGTCTCCTCTTGGACTCAAACCGCGGAAAAGGATCCTAGGGGGGTTCGGGTTCTTCTTTTCGTGTCGGGATCACTTAAAAGCTCGTAAAACTCAACCGTAAAATACTCCCCAAAGTTACTTGGCATTTTTATTCATTTTAAAAATACTTTTCTATTAACCTAGAGTATTTACACGACATATTTACACTTTAGACCCATAAAACTCATTTGGACATTAACGGACGTGTTAGGACTTGTTTTTTTGGCATTTCTCAAAATTCACGGGTCAAACCACCCGAAATACAAATAACACAATAATAACCTCTAAAAAGGAATATTATTCACAAATAACCACAATTCTCAACAAAATCACCACCGTCAACACGGTACAAAATCCAAATAAACTGACAAACGTCAAATAGTCAAAGGACTATAAATAAAATATTCTGAACACAAAAAGGGCAAAGGTTAAATTCTACCCCCCTTAAAAGAATTGGGACCCCGAAATTTAGCTAATAACATCATTAAACAAATGCGGGTACTTCAATTTCATCTGATCCTCACGTTCCCACATGAATTCAGGACTACGTTTTGAATTCCACTGAACCTTGACGATGGCAATTCTACTCCGCTTCAACTTCTTAAACTCTCTTTCCAAAATTTCCACAGGCTCTTCCACAAAATTCAACTTAGCATCAACTTGGATCTCATCCAAAGGCACTTGTAGTGTTGGGTCAGCCAAACACTTCTTAAGGTTCGACAGGTGGAACGTGTCATGAACATTATTCAACTCCTCAGGCAAATCTAACCGATAGGCTACGGGGCCTACTTTCTCAATAATCTCAAAAGGTCCAACAAATCTAGGTGCTAACTTCCCTTTCTTCCCAAAGCATACTACAGATTTCCAAGGCGACACTTTGAGCATGACATAGTCACCTACACTAAACTATAAAGGCTTTCTTCTCTTATCAGCATAACTTTTCTGACGATCACGCACAGCCTTAAGCCTATCCTTAATCTGCGAGATCCTCTTAGTAGTCTCTTGTACTAACTCAGGTCCTATTAACTGACCTTCTCCAACCTCAGCCCACAAACTGGCGAACGACACTTTCTACCATACAATGCCTCAAACGGAGCACATCTCACACTAGAGTGATAACTATTGTTATACAAAAACTTAACCAACGGAAGATGAACATCCCAACTTCCACCGAAGTTCAGAATATTACGCTCACTTTGACCATCGGTCTGAGGGTGATAGGCCAAACTCATGTCTATATGAGTTCCTAATGCCTCTTGCATTGACTGTCAAAATCTTAATGTGAAACGACTATCATGATCCGATATGATCGAGATCGGTACACCATGTCTAGAAACTATCTCATTCAAATACAATCTAGCCAATCTATCCATCTTATAATCCTCACGCATAGGTAGAAAATGAGCAGACTTAGTCAATCAGTCCACAATGACCCAGATTGTGTCATGCCCACTACTAGTCCTAGGAAACTTAGTCACAAAATCCATAGCTATTCCTTCCCATTTCCATACGGGGATCTCAGGTTGCTGGAGCAAGCCAGATGGCCTTTGATGCTCAGCCATAACTTTTAAACAAGTCAAACACTTACTAACCTACTCAGCTATGTCCTTTTTCATTCCAGGCCACCAATACCTATCTCTCAAATCGTAATACATCTTATCAACTCCTGGGTCTTTTACTTATGGGCTTCATCCATTATCAGGGTTCTTACATCACCCTTCAAAGGTACCCATATTCGATCCATGTAGTACAAAGTCCCATCACTTCTATGTTCTATCATCTCATCCAAACCTTTCTGCAATCCTACAGACTCATCCATAGCCTCCTTCTGAGTTGCCAGTATCCTATCCTTGATACTCGACTGAAAGATCACATTCATAGCTCTAACTCTCTTAGGCTTTACTCTTTCCTTCCTACTTAGGGCATCAACCACCACATTCGCCTTACCAGGATAGTAGCGAATTTCGCAATCATAATCACTAAACAACTCTATCTGTAACACCCCAAAATCACATAGTAGCTGAATGGTAACAATAGGGTGCCACGTCATAGTACAATAATCAAGATATAGGAAACGACCTTAAATGGACGTTTAAAATAAAGTTTCATTCGATGCCATTACAAAAATATCAAAGTTTTCACATTAGGTCCCACATATTTTAAAATAGTCTTAAACATTCAACATATGTTCTTTTAAACAAAAGCTTCATAATTCTAAAAGATGATATAAGTTTTTATAGATAAAAGTTGAATTGAATTTAAGTAAACACAGAATTCATCTTCACGACATTAGGACCTGAAATTTACGTGCTAAAAGTCAACACAAAGGTTGAGTGAAATCATAGGTTTATCAATAGAAGGGTGGACAACAAGATTTAAGTAATAGTAGACTACGAAACATATTCAGTAGTCCAAAACATGTATTATTGCACTAAGCTCATGACCCTGAAACCTTAACTAGATTTGTGCCCTAAGGGAAATATAGGATGCTTGCCAACAACTTAACCGTCCTCACAATGTTAAATGCACCATGAATCAACTTGTGACCCCAAAGAAAGGTGGGGATTGTCAGTCCCGATAGATTTATCCATAACACTTGCGCTTGCTACACGGTTCATGATTCGGTAGGGACTTAAATGGCAATGCGGTAACTTAGGCACTAATATTCAGGCAATAATCTTGATAGCATACAATTTAAAACACTTGTGTCCAAAAGTAAAACAAGCATGTAATTTCACCCCGTAGAGTTTGTAAAACAAGTAGATGGAAAAGGGGCTATGAACTCACCTCGAGTGAATTGAATATCAAAGTATCATAAAAAATGCGTCATGATAATGACCGAATGCAACCTAATTAAATATAAGTCGTATAAGTACTACGCAGTTTAATTAACTAATACCATATATAATTCTATATAGCTACATCACCATCTAATCGCATTAGTGAAATCATATTTATAAGTTAAAAATGTTTATAAATATTACTTTAGTAAAAATGGCATAACTTTATCGTTTTAAGTCCGTTTCTTACGTTTTTTATGTCCACGCTTTCGTATTAGAAAGATATATCAAAATATTACATTTTCATATTTTGAGTCCTTTGGTGAACAGTACTTTTTACTGTTCATGGACTTTTATAAATTTATTTTTATAAATGTAGTTATCGTAAACTCGTAAATGTCGTATCTTATTCGTTTTAACTCCGATTTTAGTGATTCTTTCTATCACGTTTTCATAATTAAAAGTTCTATCTATTTATGATGTTTTCAAAATAAAAATACTTGTTGTGAACAGTAACTTTTATAAAATTATTTTTATAAAGGTATTTATTATTGTAAACTTGCGAAATTCATAACTCCTTCGTTATAAATAAGTTTTTCGAGTTCCTTACATTTTTGGAATCCTCATGAGATGTAGTATTTTATAGAAACATAAAATTTATGATTTAAAATCGAACTCAAAATAGTAGGTTTTGATTCATTATGTAATTAATTATATAAACTTCTTTTTATTAGTTTTTAACTTAAATAAAATACCATAAGTTCTCTACCCTACTTTATATCATATGTATCATGTATGTTAGGTCCTTTAGTCCATATTTTATCCAAGTAATGTCGAAGAAATGTCCATGATAACAAGATCTCATATCATTTTTACTTATAAACTAAATAAGTAACTTTTTAAACCATTAATTTATATATACTTTATATAGTTAAACCAACACTTGTACAATACCTATACTTCCATTGCCACATGATATTAACATCCATATAACATATGTAAAAGTGTACCAAATCATAATCAAGTGTAAAAATCCATTTTACAAGTTAATAAGTTTCCTAGATGGTGATTTACTATATAAGCATCATATACACATAAAATCATGAATGTAAAGAGTTTAAGAGTTTTAGATAACCTTAGTATGATGTATGATGAAGAAATACAAGATCTAAACCCTAGTTTAGATAATAAACCCAAGCTTCCAATACAATGAAAACCCTAATTTCTTAGAAACCCTAATCTTGCACCTTTCTTGTTTAACCCTTGTAAACACTAAACCAAGCTTCCAATACACCTTAGCAAATGTCTAATAATGACCTTGTATTCTTGAATTGGGGCCTTAGAAATCAAATCTATTAATTTATTTTAGGTGTTTGTTTGCCTGTGGCTATAAGGCACAAAAAAAGGAGAGGATTTTGCTAGTAATATGATAATGTGAATTAAAGTGAGAATTTACTTGCATAGTGTGCCCTTTTATAGCAAGAACTAACTAACCAAGGTCACTTTAACTTAACTATGGTTAGACATTGAATGACCATTGTGTAAGAAAGTCATGGGGGGATGGTTTTGTGTAAGTGAAGTATGGCTTGGTGTAAGAAAGTGAGTAAACTTGTAAGTTAGTTGCTTGTTGAAGTATATAACACATGCTAATTGAAAAGTCAAATATCTTTGTGTTTTATCTATGATATATCCGGCCACTTTGATACATAGGTAAGAAATTTGTGTAATTTTTAAGTATAGGGTATAATTGTGGGTATTTGTTTGAGTATGGATAGGTATAGGTACTTCCGGGTATGCCTAAATGTATTTTATCGTGAAACGTAAACACTTTACGTAACCAATAAAAATAAAATGTGCAAAGATAATAATTATACTCAAAATAATTATCTAACACTTTCTTGACGTAAACATTTAATTGCTTGATGCCCTTTTACATTGAATGATAATTTTTAGCTTACGCGATTTAACTTAACGATTAAAATTAAAAGCAAACGCGTACAAGACTAAAAATAAATAGTGAATTAAATGACGTCGTACATTGACCTAAAATACGGATTGTTATAGTCTTTCCCCGTTAAATGAGCCTTGTCCTCAAGGCTCAAGTCGCGACACTTGACGAAGGTACGGGTTTAGAGAAAAGATGCGGATACTTCTTATGGAATTGGTCTTCACGTTCCTAGGTATACTCACCTCCTTGTCGAGAGTTCCAACGAACCTTGACTAATGAAATTCTTCTTCGCTTTAGCTTTTTCACATCCCGTTCTATGATTTTAATGGGCCCTTCGACAAAACGCAAATTTTCATCAATCTCGATCTCTTCTAAAGGCACTTGAACACCTGGCTCAGCCAAACACTTCTTGAGGTTCGACACATGAAACGTGTCATAGATACAGCTCAGCTCTGGTTAACATCATCTGATAAAGCTACCGGTCCAACACACTCTATGATTTCAAACGGTCCCACATATCGTGGTGCCAGCTTTCCTTTCTTACCAAATCATACCACTCCTTTCCATGGAGATACCTTAAGTAACACTCGGTCTCCAACTTTGATATCAAGAGGCTTACGCCTCTTATCAACATAGCTTTTCTGGTGACTCCTTGCCATTTCCAACATTTCCTTAATCTGAATAATATTTTATGTCGTTTCCTGAATAATTTCTGTCCCAATAAGCTGACTTTCTCCAACTTCAGTCCATATCATAAGGGATCTACATTTCTGCCCGTACAGAGCCTCGAATGGTGTGTACTTAATACTCGTGTGGTAACTGTTATTATAAGAAAACTCAACCAATAGAAGATGAGTATCCCAACTGCCACTAAAATCCATAACACAAGCTCGAAGCATATCCTCTAGCGTCTAAATAGTACGTTCACTCTGACTGTAGGTCTGTGGGTGGTAAGTCGTACTCATGTCTAGTCTTGTACCCAACGCCCCCTGAAGAGCTTGCCATAAGTGTGACATGAATCGACCATCACGGTCTGAAATGATTGACACTGGTATACCATGTCTCGCTACAATCTCATTGATATAAATCCTTGCTAACTTCTCCATTTTGTAGTCTTCATGAATAGGTAAGAAGTGAGCTGACTTGGTGAGTCTATCCACAATGACCCAAATCGCATCATACCCGCTGCTGCTTTTAGGCAACTTTCTGACTAAGTCCATTGCTATCTTCTCCCATTTCCACTCATGAATTTCTGGTTGCTGAAGTAATCCTGAGGGTTTCTGATGTTCGACTTTAATCATAGAGCACGTAAGACACCTGCTAACATACTCAGCAATGTCTCTCTTTATACCAGGCCACCAATACAAGTCCCTCAGATCATAGTACATCTTATCCGTACCCGAATGTATTTAATATCTAGAAGTATGAGCTTCATCCATGATTAATTTCCTTACACCACCAACTGATGGAATCCAGATACGATCGAAGAAGTAAATTCCACCATCATCTCATCGTTCAAAGTGTGTTTCTAATCCTCTTAGCCATTCAGCTGGGGCTTTGAGATCCTTAGAATCTTCGCCCTGTGCTTCCAAAATCTTCGTCTCAAGTCCAGAATGGATAGTAATACTCATAGCATGTACTCGCCTTGGCTTGAGTCTTTCTTTTCTACTCAAGGCATCTGCTACCACATTAGCCTTGCTCGGGTGGTATTTTATTTCACATTCGTAGTCGCTGAGCAGCTCGATCCACCGCCTTTGGCGCATATTCAACTCTTTCTAGTCAAAGATGTACTGGAGACTCTTGTGGTCAGTGTAGATAACACTTTTCGTCCCATAAAGATAATGTCTCTAAATTTTAAGGGCAAACACCACCGCACATAATTCCAGGTCGTGGGTGGTATAATTCTTCACATGTGTCTTTAATTGTCTTAATGCATACACTATCACTTTGCCCTGCTGCATCAGTACGCACTCAAAACCTTGTTTCGATGCATCACAATAAACCATAAAGTTGTTGGGTCCATTGGGGACTGCTAACACAGGAGCATTGCATAGCTTCTCCTTCAGAATACGGAAAGCTTCATCTTGATTATCGTCCCACACATATGACTTATTCTTTTGAGTCAACAGGGTGAGAGGCTTGGCGATCTTGGAGAAATTCTTGATAAATCGTCGGTAGTAACCCGCCAATCCTAGACATGAACGGATTCCTGTTGGTGACTCAAGGGTCTTCTAGTTCTTGACAGACTTAACCTTGCTAGGATCCACGTGGATACCGTCACGGTTGACCACATGTCCTAGGAACTGGATTTATTGTAACCAAAATTCGCACATTGAAAATTTGGCGTATAACTTCTTCTTCTTGAGTAAGTCTAAAATCGTCTTTAGGTGGACTTCATGCTCTTCTTCTGACTTTGAGTAGATTAAGATGTCGTCAATGAACACAATTACAAATTTTTCCAAATACAGTTTGCAAACACGGCTCATTAAGTCCATAAATTTTGTTGGTGCGTTCGTCAGCCCAAATGGCATGACTCTGAATTCAAAATGCCCATATCGGGTTCGAAACACTATCTTTGGTATGTCTTCTTCTGTAACTCTTAACTGATGATATCCCGAACGAAGATTTATCTTGGAGAAACAACACGCACCTTATAATTGGTCAAACAAGTCATCAATTCTGGGGAGAGGGTAGCGGTTCTTTGTAGTCAACTTATTTAGTTCCCTGAAGTCAATACATATTCTTATCGCACCGTCTTTCTTCTTGACAAAAAGCACGGGTGCTCCCCATGGTGAGTGACTTGGTCGAATAAAACCCTTCTCTTGAAGTTCTTTAAGCTGATTCGACAATTCTAACATTTCTGAAGGGGCTAATCGGTATGGAGATCTAACAACTGGCGATGCGCCTGGAATCAGATCGATGCAAAAATTTTATCTCTCGCATAGGAGGTAAACCTAACAGATCATCTGGAAATATATCAAGGAAGTCTCTGACAACATGGATGTCATCAAGCTTTTTCTCATCAGCCTTGATACACGCAAGTGATCCAGAATCCTTTTCCGGCCTCTCGCCTTGGACTTCAAGAATCTCGCCATTTGGAAGAGAAATACGAATAATCTTTTCATAGCAATCGATGACAGATCGGTGGTATGCCAACCAATCCATTCTAATGATAACATCAAAACTACCTAGCCGGGTTGGTAACAAGTCTATTTTGAACACATGATTAAACAAGACTAAAGTGCAACTACGTAAAATGGTATTGGTGCTAATGACTTTTCCATCTGCTAATTCAACTTCATAACTAGTATTTAAAGCGGCCGGGGCAATATCAATAAAAGGTGTAAATGCAGAAGATACAAAACTCTTCTCAGCACCAGAATCAAAGAGGATACAAGCGTAGTGATCAATAAGAAGAAACGTACCCGTGACCACATTTGGATTTTGCTGCGGATTTTCAACCACCACATAAGCTCTCCTACGAGCTCCCTTATTCTATGGGTTCTTTGTCTTGGGAAACCTGTCCTTGTAATGTCCTTTTTCACCGCATCCATAACAAGTCACATCCTGAAAGGGGGTAACACCTGTACCCGGAAGCCTATCTCTACAATCTTTCTCCATGTGACCTATTCTTTGACATCTCTAGCACTTTGGAGGACACGGTCCATGATGATGTAAGTTGCACCGATTACATTTTGGTAGATTTCTAGCACAAACCTTACCTTCAGTTGGAACTGCAACATATGCCCTGCCAGTTTCCTGTCTCCTGTCTTGTTGCAGGTGATGATTGTTGTTTCGGTTGCGGTTATTGTTGTTGTTGGGGTTATTGTTGTTGGTGTTTCTTTGGTGGTCTTCTCATCTCCTTTTATTTCTTTCACCAATTCTTGCAGCCCTACCCTGAACTGATTGCTCGACTAGTTCACGGGCCATGTTGATTGCCTCATGCAAGGTCGCATGCTTTGAAGAAGTGATATTTCCTTTGATTCTTTTAGGAAACCCACGAATGCACTTTTCAATCTTCTTATTTTCAGTGGACACCAATTCAGGAGACATCGAAACCAGTTCGTAGAAGCGATTGCTGTAAGCCTTAATATCATCTCCTTTCAGAGTCAAAGTCCAAAGTTCTTGTTCCATCTTTTGGATTTTGGTTGTTGGGTAGTATTCAGTAGTCATCATAACTTTTATGTTGCTCCAGAGGATCTGATTAGCATTAGCAAGTCCCAAAGTTTGAACATTTCTATTCCACCACGTTAGAGCACGACCCTCGAACGTGCACACAACAAACTTCACTGTCATCTTCATTACATTTACAGATCTCAAACACTTGCTCCATCTTTTCAAACCAACGTTTCAGCTCGACTATGCCTTCAGTCTCGTTGAAAGAGTGAGGCTTGCAGTTCATAAATGTATTAACTGTCGTCCCCTAGCTCGAATAAATATTCGTCACATATTATTTACGATGGACATATTCCAACATACACATGAAGTACGTGTATTGTTTTGTTCATTTGCTCTCTCTTATCCTCCACTATGTTTCTTTTACTTATATGTTTGTCTTGTGAAGGTTTTTGAGGTGTTAGATGATGACAACCATTCTACATCACCAGTACAAGGTAATGCATCAACTACAAATGTTGTTTCCACATGGTCACTGCGAGGGTATGATGACCCTCCCAAAAAGAAATTGCGTGTGTGATTATGAAACTTATCAATGATAGGCTTCCAATTCAGCCCCATGTTCATATTAGCACCAATAGGAAGACCAAGGTATATGCAAGGGAGTGATGAGGAATATCAATGATAGGTTTCCAAATGTTTTTTTGGTTTTTTAAGAGACCATTTTCCCATGATGAGAGCATCGTCCGCATACTCAAGGTGAGACACATCAACATTGTTATGCCCCAAGTGTCGAAGAGCATTTCTCAGGTCTTATTATATTTTATCTTTGCTATTTAGTTATGAAAAAGTTGATATAGTTTTATGTTGTGATCTTTAAGTTTTTGCATTATGTGGTTTGTCAAATGTGCCGGGTTTATTCTCGATGTTTATGCAAATGACTTGTTCAAGGATACACATTCATGTAGTTTCTACTGCTTTTAGGCAATTACCGTTAATGAAGGCTTTTGGCTTTTTTCTACAGTATCTAGCTTAACTTTAGATGCATCCAACGTGACAACAGGTCTTGTTAAACACTTGTCGTAGTGGGAAGTAAAAAAATACTATCAACATCTTTTTTTCTCCTATTTTTCTTTAGTGTTAAATTAACCGAACTAAACGAACGAATAAACCAAACAACACGATAACCAAACCGATGAACACCCCTAAATGTTTCGGCTCAATTTGGGCTTTGGAAATAGATCTTTGGACTGAAATTCTCTTCACTTTAGGGTGTTGATCGGTTCGGTTATCGGGTTGTTCAGTTAGTCTGGTTAAAAAAAATTGTCAACCCGAAAACTGAACCGAACCAAAAACAGAATTTGAATTCGGTTCGTTTTTTGGGTTGACCCGAATAACCCGATTTACCCAAGTTATTAAAAAAAATCAGTTACATAGATATTTAGCAAAAAAAATTATTTTAAGCATAAAAAGTGTTTTTTTATATTATGATAAAATTTTAATGGTTTTTTTATATATATAAATATATAATAAATATATATCTATATAAATTCGGTTTTCAGTTCAAATTGTCAAACTCATATCCAACCCGAAAACCAAATTAGTAGATCGGTTCGGTTCGGTTTTAGCAAATTCGGTTCGGTTATTAGTTCGGTTCAATTGTTTTCGGTTCGGTTTTGGTTTACGGTTATTTCGGTTTTTCAGCTCACCCCTGCTTCACTTACTTAATTAGTTTTGGGCTTTAAGCTCTTGGGTTTAGTCTACCACTATTGTTCATATAATCTCTTCTTAATCTTCATATATCCATTCTTTGGCTCCATAATTATTTGTAAAATACATACAAAATAGAAGCAATATTTTCAAATTAAATAATTATTTTTATAGTTTATTTAATTTAAAATAGGGGTATTTTTATAATAAAACATGAACAACATGTAACAAAATGCATATTTACTTAAGAGAAACTAAGTCACAGTCTAAAAATCGGACCGGATCAAAATGTTATGTTCGGTCTTCGGTTCGATCCGGTTCAACAAAGCATAATGATCGGTTTTGTTTAAGACCGTGCGAGACCGAAGACCGAATATATGGAAAATGATTGACCGAGAACCGGACCAAAATACGTTCAGTCCAGTCCGGTCCGTGGTCTATTATGCCCATCCCTTAAAAAATTGTATTTTTGATAACAATATACAATATGGGACAAGAATAAATAAATTTACCAAAACCTGGAATCTGTATCAAGTTTCTTGTAATATAAGGGCATCTCTAATAAGATGTGGAGCAAAAGCTTTCTTTTTCTTTTTCTAAAAATGGTTTCCGAATAAGTCTTTATCATTAAACTAAAAGCTTTATTTACTTAATAATTTGAGGATCTTCAAGTCATTTAAGTAATGGCTTTAGCTCAAGTGCAAAACTCATACTCACCATCTATGTTTCTCACTATTAAAAGTAGAAAACAATAAGCTTCGGAAAACTACTTTTGAATGTAGATAAAATGAGTAAATTGCAAGAATCGTCCTTGTGGTTTGACCAAATTGCATGTTTAATCCCCTAACGTTTAAAAAAAGCAGACATAATCCCCGTGAAGAACTTTTGACTGCACTTTTAGTCCCTGACCAAACTAAAATGGCTAAATTGTCCTTGTCTTCTTCCCACTGAATTTTTAAATGAACATTTTACTTTTTTTTAATTAAAACTCATTACTATCCTATGAAATTAACTAAAAGACATTGATTACATGTGAAGGTGTTGTTTAAGCTTTTGTGTGTGTGTATTGTAGGAGTTGTTGGTTTTGTTTGTGTGTGTTTTTATGTGTTTGAAAATAATATTTGGTTTGGGTTTTCCAGTGATGAATAAATGTTTTTTTGTAAATGTTATGGAAACAAAGATTGTATTTTTTGATTATTTCTAATTTGTATAATGATATTGGTAAGATTTGAAAACATAGATAGATATATTATTGCTAGGGAAAAAGTTAAAGTCTAGTTGAAAAAAAACATGGGTAATTTAGTCATTATAGTTTGGGTAAGGACTAAAAGTACAATTGAAAGTTTCTCACAGGAACTATACTTGCACGTTCGAAACATTAAGGTTCAAAGCTGCAACTTGTCTAGGCTACAAACATGATTCTTGCAATTTACTCAAATTAAAATAGTTATTAAAGATTTGTTTTTGGTAATGAATAAGATATAGAGTAAATTACATCGTTCATCCTTGTAGTTTGTACAAAATCTCTGTCACGGTCCTTGATCTTTTGTTTTGCATGTTTGATCTTTATGATCAAACTATGTTACGTTGATATTTTCTTTTACATGTTTGATCCTTATAATCTCAAACCAATCGGACGAATGGTGTAATTTACTTCAAAATAAATGCTTAATTAAACTAATCTAAAAGAAAAATTAAATTACATGTATGGTCCATGTGGTTTGCGTTAACTTTCTCCTTTAGTTCTACGACTTTTTCTTCTGACCTAGATAGTCCCCAAATCCAAAATCCTTAACATTCACAGTTCCGTGACCAAATAGTTAAGTTTGACTGTAAAAACCTATCATGTGACTTGCACATGAGAGAAAAATAGTCTCTTCATCAATATCATTTTATCTCGGTCTAAATTACTCCTCTACTTATTTTTTACATTCACCATCTACAATGATTAAATAAACAAATTCCAAGTACCTCACCATGTCACCAACTTATGTCTTCCAAACACACGACCATCTCAACTCTATATGTGTGTGACGATGAAGTCAAGGTTGTCCCGAGGATTTTGAGTGCCCTTGGCAGTAACTAAAAAAGGCATTATGTGAGTAAAAGAATGTTATCGATGCTAAAATAAAGATTCAAATATTCAAATATATTAATCGGTGTTAAAAAAAGTTTTAAATATCAAGAAATACTATTACAAAGACCATTTTATTGTATGAATCGAGCAATTCTTCTACCATTTTTCGAAGCAAAGTTCTTCACCATCTCCTTATAATCAACATTACTTAACAAATCGTTCTCAATAGCTATCAATGCTAATCCATTAAGTCTCTCTTGTGACATTGAGTTGACTACAAGAAAACTTAAGACTCTTGTCATCATAGGACTTCAACTTATCACAAGAAAACAAGACACCAAATATATTTATATACTCTCTGTATTGTTCGAATCTTGTTTTAAGATAACCAATTTCCTGATCAACAAAATATAAAAAATAATTGACTTTGAAGGACTCATCCGCAGAAAATGAAGCATCATGATCAACTCGATTCTAGTCAAATTGTATTTTTCTACGAATTACACGCTTTTGAATGAACACGAGATGAATATCCATTTCAACGGCAATTTCTTTAGCATCATTAATGGCTTTAGATAGTCCCATTTCTCTAAACTCCTCAAAGAAAGATATCAATCCTTTGACTTCTTTAATAGCGATATCAATAAGCATATCATTGGATTGTAACTTTTTGCTCACCAAATTTACCGCGTATAAGATCTCGAACCAAATAACTATTGCTACTAAAAACTCAAAATCACCAAGTTCATTTGTTGCTAAAGATTTTGCTTGACTTTGAATTAGAGAATCATTGTCACTTTCTGCAACTTGAAGCAAAGCCTCTCGTGTGTCAGAAATCTAAAACCGAATCCATTTCACACTTTTAACACGACTCTCCCAACGAGTGATGGACATGACTTGAGAGTTAATCCTCTAACATTCACTTTCAAAAGTTGCCACCTTTTGGAAGAATTGGCAAATATTGTTTAATTGCATTATATTATTCAAAAAAAGTCTCTACATTTAGCACAAGCATTAGCCATGTCACGTAATGCAAGATTAAGACTATGACAACCTGATGTAGACTAATAAACGGGATAACAAATTGAATTTGTTGATTCTAACGAATACCAGAATCAATCTTCTAATTATCGTTGATTCCAAAGGAATACCGTTAGTTAGGCAAAATTCTTGACAAAAGCTGCCAAAAATAAACTTTTCATATATTTTGGAACTGAGTTGCTAGGGTTACAATGCAGTTATTAAATAAAGAAGCAAAACTAAAATGGGCCTCAAAAGACAAACGGGCCGAAAGTTATGCTAAGAACGAAAGTCCAAAATTCCCGAAAAAACACAAAAATGTAAATAACTCCTAAAATATGATGATTCAGGGCTCGAAACTTCTGTTAGTTAACTATGTTTGGTTACCAAGGCATTCTCCTTGCTCCAAGCTTCGAATCGGCTGGTCATGGGCCTGAAACGGAGTCCCGGAGCCCAAGTTATGTAGCTTTTTTTGAAAAAAGGCATTTCTTTACGATCTTGGGCCTCGAGAAACAAAATGGCATGTTCTTCAATACTTGGGCCTGCATCACAGCCACATGGAGTATAAAACGCTCTTTAATTTATATCAAAAAACTGCTTTTGTACTCCTTGATGTTTTCTTTTCATATTTGATGCATTGTCATAACCTTAATTACACTTCAATTCATCTTGTGTAACATCAAAAAGTCTTTTCTTCGTGGTTTCATGAACATTCAAAAATCCTAAAAATGATTTGTTTTCTTTGGTAACACATGTGAAGAAGCATTACAAACCTCAATATCAAGGATATTTGTTCTTGGGACTTTGTATCGGGGTACAATCAAGTATCATAGAGAAAACTTAGCTTCCTTACTTTTTAATAATTTCTGAGTTTGATTACCAGAAACAATAGTATTGACTAATTTTAGATTATGTGAACCAAGATAAAGAATAAGCATGTCATCTCTACATTGATAGAGATAATGAGACCAAGATAATTTCTGATTTGATTTCACAAGCAAACAAATGTATTATGCTCTTTAAGTCTACTTCTAAGATTTTTCGAATCTAAAAAACCTTCATTATCTAACTGACCTTTCGCAGTGTCTTTTTTAAGAAGTTTACAATAAAAATAAAAAACTTTGTCTAGCTCTTTCGAATATACGAGCCATTCTTTATCACACTTCTCATTGTTTGGTAAAACTCTAGTGTAGTAAGCAGCAAAACCGTCTAAAAGTTTTATCTTTAAGACCCTTCTCAATAGATTTATCTCTTTTCGGACCCTTTGCTCTACTAGACGCTTAATCATGTCAGAATTAAGACTATCCCAATTTCTTGGATCAAATATATCAACATTAATATCGACATCAACATCCTCAACATGGTCATAATCAACAACAGTCTCCTCAATAGGAACATCATCATCATCATCATTATAGTCAAGTTTAACATCATCTACATCCTTATTATTAACATCATCAACATCCTCATTGTTAAACAAATAGTATATTAAGACCATCTTCATCAACATATTCATCATTATTATCACCACCACCAACATCTTCATTATTTGAAGAAGAAACATGAAGAATTTTTATGACATAATTGTCCATAGTGCCACTTTGAGACTGTGTGAGTTGTCCGGCTTTCTTATTCTCCAAACGCTTTGCATATTCAGATTTTTGCTAAGTTGCCAAAAAATAACTGCTCAACCTGTAACTTTCATAAAGAATGAGTAACTAATAGGTAAAAAAACTAAGACATTATATTACATCTTTAAAGCGTCATTACTCATTATCAATCTATCGTACTTTAAATTTATTTGACAAGCTCAAGTTCTAAATCTTAAGGGTTCAACTACAACAATGCAAAAAATAAATCTTTCATATACTATCACTCTAGTACACAATTAAGTAATAAACGTTTTCGATGTAAAATTCAAAAGGTATAGAGTAAACTGGCAACTACTAACTATATAATAAATAAACCTATATGATTACTGAGCATGAATTTATATGATAAGATAACTAAATCAAAAGAAAATGTGACAAGGTAATAGTGACTAATTTCTTATTTCCCTATTCCATAACAACTAGAATATACGGTTCCATTATTCCAATCAGAGGTTTCTAAAACTGATGTTAGCCAATCGTGTCCATCAGTAAGAATGTAAGATGATATGGTTGCTATAGTTGGTAAATAAATACATTATAATTTAAAAAAAATAAAGATAAACCCTAACAAATTGAAAACCTCAATTAAAAATTCAATGTTAACAAGTAAAGCCAAAACAAATGGGTGAATGATGTATCGACCATCATCCAAGCGTACTATATATATATATACATGTGTATATATATATATATATAGGGATGGGATCATGAGAAAACCTAAAAATTATTTTTTCAGGCAAATATGGCATCGATTTACACTCTGTAAAAACCCAAAAAAACCGAACAGATGCCCTAAAAAACTAAACAAATGCCCTAAAAAATCTTTTATATAGCCTGAAAAAATTAGGGCATCTGTTTGGTTTTTGAGTTTTTTACAGACATTATATCGATGTCATATTTGCCAGAAAATCCAATTTTTAGTCTGAAAAAATTAGGGCATCTGTTTGGTTTTTTTAGGGCATCTGTTTGGTTTTCTGAGTTTTCTGGGTTTTCTAGCAAAATATGGTTTTCCCTAGAACCAAACAGATGCACTAAAAAAACTAAACAGATGCCCTTATTTTTTCGAGAAGAGTTGCCGCACAGTTAGTGCATCTGTTTAGCATTTTTAGGGCATCTGTTTGAGTTTTTTGGGTTTTTCACCGAGATTATGTTTTCTCACGATCCCATTCGTATATATATATATAGGGATGAGTTCTAGAGAAAACCTCATCTTAGTAGAAAACCTAGAAAACAAAACTACAGGGTAGATCTTGTAAACATTCAAACATTAAGGTAAATTTAAAAAAAATAACTTTATTTAATTATATGGAATCTGTTTGTTTTGATTAGTGCATCCATTTGTATGAATATTAGGGCATCATTGTGTATGTTTCATCCAAAATATGTGTTAAGACATCTCTTAGTATGATAAGAGCATCATGTTAAGATAGTGCATCTGTTTGTTTTGTTTAGTGCGTCCATTTGTATGAACATTAGGGCATCATTGTGTACGTTTAGGGCATGTATTTGTATGTTTTAGGGGTAACGTGTAATCAGAGTCAATTATCGATTATTGTTATGATATGGGCATCTGTTAGTGTGATTAGGGCATCAAACGAATTGTTACAACGTTTGTTTTGTATAATTAGTGCATCCAAAATATTTGTTACGGCATCTCATAGTATGATAAGAGCATCATGTTAAGTTAGGGCATTTATTCATTTTATTTAGTGCATCCATTTATATGAACATTAGGGCATCATTATGTATGTTTAGGGCATCTATTTGTATGTTTAGGGTAATGTGTAATCATAATCAGTTATCGCTTATTGTTATGATTAGGGCATCACACGAATTGTTACAACGTTTTTATGTATAATTAGTGCATCCAAAATATGTGTTACGGCATCTTTTAGTATGACAAGAGCATCATGTTAAGTTATGGCATCTGTTTGTTTTGTTTAGTGCATCCATTTGTATGAACATTAGGGCATCATTGTGTATGTTTCATCCAAAATATGTGTTAAGACATCTCTTAGTATGATAAGAGCATCATGTTAAGATAGGGCATCTGTTTGTTTTGTTTAGTGCATCCATTTGTATGAACATTAGGGCATGTATTTGTATGTTTTAGGGGTAACGTGTAATCAGAGTCAGTTATCGATTATTGTTATGATATGAGCATCTGTTAGTGTGATTATGGCATCAAATGAATTGTTACAACATTTGTTTTGTATAATTAGTGCATCCAAAATATTTGTTACGGCATCTCTTAGTATGATAAGAGCATCATGTTAAGTTAGGGCATCTGTTCATTTTGTTTAGGGCATCTATTTGTATGTTTAGGGTAATGTGTAATCATAATCAGTTATCGACTATTGTTATGATAAGGGCATATGTTAGTATGATTAGGGCATCACACGAATTGTTACAACATTTGTATGTATAGTTAGTGCATCTAAAGTATGTGTTACGACATCTCTTAGTAAGATAAGAGCATCATGTTAAGTTATGAAATCTGTTTGTTTTGTTTAGTGC
>BQNB010000965.1:6985-56985 GCA_026074375.1 Tanacetum coccineum
CGAATTTTCGCCTTTTGCATGATATCACGGTTGTTAGAAGATTGAACATCGTGTAATTGTTTCAAGACTTCCAAACGAGACAAAAGAATGTCGTCGGTGACTCCTCCTTGATCCAACACTTTATCAATGTCACACAATTTAGATTTAAGATCTTTAGAAAGACCTACCTGATGCCTTTTGAAATCCAAAGTCCATGCTCGAATCTCCTTCTTCAACATTTGAAGCTTTTTTTTAAACCGAATCATACCATTGGAATCATCAAGAGTAAAAGAATTCCAAGATTTTGAGACCAAGTCATCGAATCCAGGAAGCTCAAGCCAAGAGTGATAAAAACGAAATGGAGTAGGGCCAAAATCAGAAAAGACTTCCTTGAGTAAAATAGGCCTGTGGTCTGAGAGGTGACGATCCAGACAGATAGCCGAAATGAGAGGAAAAGCTGAAAGTAAACCATTAGACATAAGAAACCTATCTAATTTACTCATCTTGGTAGCCGAAGGATGAGCCCATGTGAAAGAGAATCCTTCCAGCTGGATATCGTTTAAACCCGAATTAGAAATAAAGGAATTAAACGCGTTAGCTCCATGACTGTTAAAAACCGATCCCCACCGTTCCTCAATACATCTAACTTCGTTGAAGTCCCCCATAATTAAACTTTCTCCATTCCAACTAGTGATAAGAGATTCGAGATAACTCCACAACATACGTTTAGATGAAACAGATTGGGGGGCATAGACCGAAATAATTAATAACTTCTGATTGTTCGGTATCCACGTCCCATACAAAGCTATAAAATTATCAGATATAGTATGATGATCCTTCTTGAAGAAATTAGTATCCCAAGCGCAAAGAATACCACCTGAATTGCCACTAGCCTCACTAATAATGTGGTCGAAAAAATAGTTTCCCCATAGAAATTTAACCTCCATAGCCGAAACACTCTCCATCTTAGTTTCTTGAATAGACAAAAAACTTACTTTATGTTTAGAAATCAACTCCTTGATCCAATCTTTCTTAGCCTTGGATCCTAGGCCTTGGATATTTAAAGAAAGACAATTCATCGGAAAACTAATTGTTCTCCTTGAGTTCCAATAATCTTCTCCATGTCTTTAGTACAACCTTCCATAGAAAAGCCCATTGTTTGACCCACCGTAATCATTTCTTCTAAAATCTCCAATATGGAACCGCCTTCCTTGATCTTAACCCCATTACTAAAACTTTCAGAAGAGACTCTGTCCACGGAGTTTTCCGCCTCTTCCAATACTCTCGAATTACTCCTTGCCGACCTACTAGGAGGTCGAACAGATTCTGCTTCAGGAATATCTTGATTATTACATGCTGGGATATCATTGGCAGGTGTGAAACCCGGAGGATAAGGGATGCTGGTTGACGTATCCGTGGTTCTTACTTCTTTAGTGCGTTTGTCAAGTAAGTCGTATATATTGAAAGGATCAGACGATACCTCCTTATCATTAGACTCACCATGTTGATGCTCGAAACCCTGAACTTCACCGTTATCGCCAAAGTATGTGTCCGAAACCACTTCACTAGCATTCTCCACCTCGTCGTTGTTCAGGTTATTTGCCTGTTCATTGATCTTAGCGGACTCGTCGTCCGAGAACAATTCTTTCTCAGGAACATCTTTGAAGGATGGGGACCAAACAAAAAGTTCCTTGGCACGAGCCCAAAAAACCTTCCCTTTTACAATAAGCTTAAAACTTTCCAAGATGTTCTCCGTTTGGCTGGTCTTAATACAAATACGTTTCCTTGCAAAGAGGTCATCATACCCATCTTCTAATTCAACCAATTCTCCCCATTTAGAACTGATCTTTTGAAAAGTTGAACGAGTCCAAGCATTTAAAGGAACTCCTTCAATGTCGACCCAAACTATCCGTTCTTTAGCTGCGAAATCTGATTGCGCATTACAAAGACGGCGAAACCACGAAGCAACCCCAACATGTTCCATGAATTTCGATTTAGACTTAGATGATTTCAATTCAATCATTACCCACAATCCTCCTAGGTAAACAACGCGAGTGTTATGAAAACCCTCGTTAGACAAAAGTACCTGTAAGTTATTAATGGAAGAAAATTGGAGAACTTCGCCCATAACACAATTCGTGAGATCCCTGTTCACCAGGCAAGAGTCGTCTAAAACCAAAGACGGTTTCAAAATAGACGAATAAGACTCTTTTGGTCCACCTTGATTCTGGACAATAGACTGCTTAAAACCCGTTACATTACCAGAGGGCACCGGTTTCTCTTTCTGAAAGGTAGAAGCTTTAGGCCTTTCAAACCGAGCAGGATTAGCAGATAAGTGAAAACGACCAATCCAAATAGTTTTGAGATTCTCAATTAGACGATCAAGATTGAGAACATTAATGAACCGAACAAAAGCGAAACGCTTCCCTGCCTTAGATCTCTTATTAGGAATGAACACATCGACCACGGTGCCGTAACCGTTACATGCCTTCCAAAGGTCCCTACTTGAACAATCATCAGGGAAATTAGAGATGAACACCGACTTCGAGATCTTGGAGGTTTGGTCGATTTTGGATTGAAGGGAGTTCTGGAAACGAAACCCCATGTCTAAAAGCGATATATAAAATAAGGAAAACGGAAATATAAAATAAATAAGAAAGGACAATCGAATCTAAACCCTAAGGTCCCAGGATGAGAAAGACGCCTAACACGCTCGATATGAGATTCATCAATTAAATGACAGATCCCAATTTCAGGGGTTATAACGATTTCAAACACCAAGGATTAAGGGGATTAGATCGGAAGATTGGGAAAAGGGTTTGATCGCCGCCATTGAAAAGGGGATTTTTGAATTAGGGATTTTTGATCGCCGCCATTGATTTTTGATTTTTGATCGCCGCCATTGATTTTGGACGAAAGACGGTTTGGATCTGATTGGTTACAACTGTTAACGAATCATATTCGTTGAATTTGAAAGAGGGTTCATCATACTTGTCATTTTTTATTATTATGTGTAATGAATTTTTTTTTGGGTAAAGGGGCTCAACCCCGGTAAAATATATTAAACCAAAAAAGCATTTTAAGTACACTGGAATGTGGCTGAGAACCCACATTAACCTCAAGCTAAAACGCTTGAACTACTAGCCACAAGAGACATGCCTCTTGGCTACCTAAAAACTAAACATCGACAATAACCCCAATCGGGAAAAACCACCGAATAGTGCAAAGACCAAGCCCATACAAATACATACCCGAAACCCACATCATAAATAATAGATCAAACTAAACAATATTGGCCTCAGGCAACTTCCACAGATGCATAAGCTCCATGCTGTCATTAGACTTCTTAAAAGAACACGACAGAAGCTTGAGACGGACAGACGACTTAATCACATCAACAACTTGCACAACCGTCCTTTTTTGCTTGGCAAACAACCTAGCATTCCGCTCCTGCCATAAATAATACGCACTTGCCGATAGAACAAGTTTAGCAATGACACTCTTACACGATCGCTTGTGAGCAGAAGGAATAAGAAAATCAACAATATCCATGTATCTACCCGCCACATTAGAAAGACCCGCAAGCCCTTTCATGATATCCCAAACCTGTGTAGAAAACAAACACTCAAAGAAAATATGCTCATGAGAATCCGGCTGACTCTCACACAAAGGACAAGACATTGCAAGATCTCCATTAATATCCCAATGGGTTAGCTTGTCTTGCGTCTTGAGCTTTCCATGAACCACCAGCCACATATGAAATGAGAACCTAGGGACACAATTGGCGAACCAAACAACATGATACCAAGGAACAACATCATGTCTATGCCGAATAGATTCCCAAACAGTAGTAACAGTAAACGGCTTCACAACACCCAACACATCTCGCCATTCCAAACTATCAGGCGACCCCAACAAAACAGGCGTGTTAAGAGCTTCCAAAAAAGGGTATTTAGCATTCCACTCATTTGGCCATGTCCACACCCCATTAGAAATGAGCTCCTTCAGTTTAGTACCCAAATTAAATCCGGCTCTAAAAATGTCGCGAGTAGTAACAATACGAGAGAGAGGACCTGCATGACACCATTGATCGAACCAAGCCGAGACAGTCATCCCATCCCCGATACGAAACCAAATAAAATCACGAATAACGGGGCGAAGCTGCAGAACTTTACGCCACCCCCACGTCACATTTCCACGTAACGGAACATCCCAAAAGCTACGGTCTTTTATTTTATACATATGGATCCACCTCACCCATAACGATTCTTTAAAGGATATAAGGTTCCAAATATGTGTAACCATTAGCGCTTTATTAAAGAGATCAAGCCTCCTAATCCCGAGGCCACCCTCCTTACGCGGACGGCACACTAAATCCCACGAAACCTTAGCCCTACCCTTTTTCATCGGCCCTTGGCATCATAAAAATCCTCGCATAAGTTGTTCAAGATCAAGCAATATACGAGACGGTAAAATAAATACCGACGCCTAGTAGATGTGTATAGAACTAATGACCGACTTGATCAATTGCAACCTACCCGCAGCCGAAAGGGATTTGTTCTTCCAATCATTGATCCGATTTTGAACCTTCTCAACGAGCTCCTTACAATCTCTAAAAATAAGTCTAGAGGAAACCAAAGGAACTCTCAAGTTGTAATGAATTTTTTTTTTATTGTGTATTGAACTTTCAAATTTTGACTTTTGTGTGTATTTGTGACCGTTTTACCCTTACGGTTTCAGAATTAAAAGGATAAAATGGTCATTTTACATGGCCAAAAAGTGACAAAATACACACAAATGTCGAAATTTGAAAGTTCAGTACACACAATAAAAGGAAAAAAAGTTCAATACATACAATAACAAAAAACGACAAGTATAATACATTTTCATGCAATTATCCCAATTTTTTTTGCAAAAGTACTAATCCTTCCTACAAAATCTTCCTACTAATATTTCTACACATAGGATCATGACCAACGGAACTAACGATAAATGAAGCAGTAAACTACGACGAAAGATTTAAAATAAGATAAAATTAATTTAAACTAAAACTTAGAAGACAGTTTACATATATCCTCGAACTTAGATAAAAGTTAAATCTATTAACACATAATTTGTAAAAACAAAATATTTAAGCTTTTATTGTTGTTCATATCACAGTATTATTCGATTCACAATTAGTTTCATTATTAAAACTTTATTTAAGCTAAATAGATTTGAAACCGTCGTTCACATTAAGCTAAGTATTTGATCACAATTGCGATTTTTTATTGTCAGAGCGGTTAAATTGCTTTTTGGCCCACCAAAACTAAAATCCTAGCTTAGTTCCACTGAAAGCTAATTTCTGGTACTGAACAAAGTATGTCCCGCTACAAAATTTACTTGCTGGCAGAAGTCCCAACGCTTTAGGCTTTCCATCTGAAGCATACAAATTCTATTTGATCTTATATCAATTTTATATAACCAAGTTCTCAATAAGCACTTAAAAATAAGCACGGCCTAATTCTTGTTGACAATATAAAATTCATAGAAACGACGTTTTTTGAGGGTTATTGGGTTTACTAAAATCTGAATAAGCCGAGTAATCCATATATTCTCCCTAACCCTAAACAAAGTTTCTCGCGTCTAACATACGGGTTTGAGAACATGAAAGCATTTAAGCATTCAAATGGTTCTATTTTAAGTCGACAGAAAGAGTAACCTAATTTCTGCACACATTTAATTCGGTTTTAACAATAATATACTTTTTAGATCACCAAATTTTATGATTAAAGATCAGAAAATTAAAACCAACAACATGTTCAAAAAAAGACATTGTAAAATTCGCAGCAAGTAACTAAGAACACAGATTATTTGACATGAAAAACATAGCCTTTTTTGTATGAATTCCTGACAACTGCTTCTTGGGATGTTAAGTGCATATTCATGTAGACTTGACTTTCATGGATTAGGGCTCCACCACCTGAGTGCAAAGCGATTGAGGATTTAGTTAGCAGTTGATGATAGCAAGTAAACAGAAGTGTTTGTTTAAAAAACATGTTTGGTAACATAGTTGTAGACTTGTAGTTGTAATTATAAAATGCAAAATTACCAAAAAGGGTAAACACGCATTAAAATAAAAAACTAAATGTTAGTTTTAAGGGTATATGGGTAATTTCATAATCAAAATGCTTGGAGCATTTACATAACGCTTGTTCAACAAGCATTTCAAATAGAAGCGGTTCCACAATATGTCGAACTCTCGTTGTTTTGTTGCCGAAAAGAATCAAACGGTTTACCGATTGTCGCTCCTAAACGTTTTAATTGCTTGTTGCCAAACATAGCAAAAAAAGATCGAACACAAGTATAGATATTGCACAGTGAGGTTTTAATGACATCATGGGTGACATTGTGATTTCATTTAAGTTTATAAACTCATGGGTTGCTAGACAACATATAGGCAATAGCAATGTAGTTAGTAATGAAGTGTGGGTAGTAATTCATTCAATTCCTAGAAGGACAATAAGCACATAGTTATTTGACTTTAGAAGGAAAAAACAAAACTTGCATTGCTGCCATTGCATGGTTTGTTTCTTTGACAATAACGATTTGGTTTCACCCTTTAATTATTTTACTGCAAACATCTAATACACAAATTTAATCATATAAATGGCCGGTTTATGAATGCGTAAATAGCTTTTATTTCTATTTTTTATATTTTTTTAATCAATAGATTATAATCTAGTTGATAGATCGTTAAAAAGAATTCCAAAATTGCAAGAAAGATAAGTTGTTTACCGTGCTCCCTTTGGCCCTTGCGACCGTTGAACCCACCAGCTACAACTATCATCACCCTATACCTAAACTTGCACTGGTCTCGTCCCAAACACGCCTGGTAATCTGCTAGCTAAACAGAAGAGAAATGCATATCCACGTCGAGAACGCAGAAGAACCACCTTATGAGCCAAAAGGTCTATGCATAACAGTCGGAAATAGTCTTGGATCTGCAATAAGGAAGAAAAAATATATTAAGATTCACACCTTATATCGGTATCTATAATTCCTGTAACAATAGCTCAAAATATGAGTAGAAAACCTTAAATCAAGAAAAACAAAGAGCCAAAATATCAATGATACTCCTTTTGTGACACAAGATAACAAAAATGCTGCACAGAGTTGGATTTTGAGCTGGTATATGATTGTTGAAAATTAATATGCACTTTTGTGGCTTTTGCAGGTATGATGTAGAGACTTTTATTACACACAGATTTCTTAGTTCAGGTGTGTAAGTTTCTATATTTTAAGTTCGAACAAGTTCATTAATATGCTTTTGAATAGAGGTCAAACAGGCGCTGTTTAGTTTCATCTACTCCGACTGAGTACTTCAGTTCTGATTTATATCGGTTATGTTTGTTCCATTTAGTATCTTTTAATAAAAAGCATTAAGTAGAAGCATTATACCCTTCATGTGAACATATACATGGGAGATGGTAGCATCCTCAGGGATGCCAGCAAGTTTCAAGTAAAGAGTAGTATCTCCATTCATGTTAAAAGCCTGCAAACATATATGAAATGTAAATAGTAATCTTAAGAATGATAAGCTTTGCAGCATTGCACAAACGGACAAACCTGCTGCTTCGCAGCCTCGGTCGAAAAAAATATTTCAGCAAAGCACTGGCGGGTTCCTGCGACCTTAGTAAGCTTCACATCAGTAGCATTCGTAAAAGTCAGCTTCAACTCGATCTCATCCACGCATTTAGCGAGATCGCTGACTTTGATTTTTAGGTCAGCCTGCACAAAAGAGGAGGTCAAAATAGTAATAAAAAACTATGCATAATCAAAAACTAACTTATATGTGTTAAATAAGTCGAAATTAAGTGTTTTGGTTAAGCTTATATGACTGGGCTTATGAGCTTATATAAGGGGTTTTGTTAAGCCCAAACTTTGTGGCTTATATGAGGGGCTTATATAAGAATATTATATAAAAAGACTTTTATACCCTCATTTAATAATTACACCCATTTTATTTTTATGTACCTTTTTGTCATTTTATCTTATTAGTTATATAAGCTAAACCAAACACTTAGCAAGGGCTTATGAGCTCATGATATATAAACCATAAGCTGCTTATATAACATAAGCATAAACCCAATTCATAAGCTTAGCCAAACACCCCCTTAGTCAGTTAGTTAACTTGTAACTACCAGAAACACAAAAAGTGTTTCCATGTCTTTAATTTGTTGATAAAGAAACGCGAAGTTAATGAGTTTGATGAATTGACAAAAAGATTTTCAAAGTTAGAGAGATCCCAAACTTGTCATGTTCAAAAGTTTTACTTAAAAATAATTTTCATTTTTTCGGAAATTTGCAAATCTTGCCGGAAATACTTATTAGAAAGTTTTTTTTTAACCTTTGCCGGAAATGCCCAAAACTCCTCAAAAATACATTAAACTTGCCGGAAGTGTCAATCCTAATTATCAACAATAACCCAAAATCATTACACATATGGAAAATACATTTGAAACTCAATTTATTTATATATTTTGCCTCTAAGTATTATATTACACAAAAACAAAAACAAAAACAAAAACATCTAGTTAAAGTCAAAGATAACAAAATAAAAATACTTGAAAAAATCAAACTAAACACTTAATATCAAGTAACAAAAAAATCAAAAGTTAGAAAAAAAATGGCTTACTTGTTCCTACTAAAAAATAAAAAGTACCCTTTTCGACATAACCATAACATATATATGACGACTTAAATACTTTCTTAACCATTTCTTTTATTTGACTTAGAGTCAATGTTGGCAATGAAATATATCCTCAAAAACATACGAACTGATTATAAAAAACACTACCAAATGATCATCCTAACATATAGAAACTGATAGAGAAATAAAAAAAAGTGCCGCATAGTTGAAGAGTGACATAATACCAAATATGATCTATAAGTATAAACAACAAACAAATAGAATCTACAAGTGAAAACAACAACATCAACATGATTTAAAGAGTGACATACCATGAACTCAGCGGCGGCGGTTAATAGTGAGTGTCAGTATGTGTGTTTTCAAGATGTGTGATACATATGGTAAAGAGGATTTAGGGCTCGACCCGCGCTATAGTGTTTAGCGCTACAACCCATTTTTACTTCCCCCCGAAGGGATGTGGTCTCAGGTCTTCGTCGAATAGCTCGGCGTGTCCGGGATCCAAGGAACCGGACACATTCCACTTGGGGTAATTTCGCAACACCTCCCACGACCTCTCTTGAGTAAACGCTCTTCCATTAAACTCCTTCATATTAGTACATACTAAAACACCAATAAAAACTATGCTAAATTGGTTAAAGTTGAAACACCACTATATTAATAAAAAGGTTAATATTTATGCATCAGGATTTAGGATTAACGTGGTCCGAAAGTAACAAAGTGGTCGAAATTAAACATTCGTTGGTGTCAACGTCATAAAATGTCTTATAAAGTGTCCGAAAAACAAAACCATACACAACTTATTTCATCGTAAAAGATGTTGTTGGCTAGTTTCGCTCCTTTGGGAAGCTTACACGATGTCTAAGCTCCACAAAGAGACGAATAACACAACCTCGAACACACATGGTAAGACACTGATGACGATCATAGAAAAATCAGCTGCTTCCCGGCCGACTTTGTTCAAAAAGATTCATCCCGCAACTTCCTCATCAATGATTCAAGGTTCTGGTTCATCTCGTCTGTTGCAATAACTATAACGACCGCAATATATAATGTAGTTTATTATGTGAATAGTAATATGCCAATTCGTTTCATATGTACTTATGTTTCAAGTGTTGATCAAACTTTATGTCACTATATTCATCTATAGTGATCTCATTCTGCTAGAGATAACTTAATACTTTTATATTTACCCTCAAAGAAAAAGTCAACTGAAAATAAAGAGTCAATTAAGATTAATAAGTGAAGATTTGGTGACTACAAGTTTAGAAGAAGCTTCATTCACCCAAATGTATCCTAGGGCTGTAAACGAACCGGACGGACACGGACGGAGGTGTGTTCGTGTCCGTCCATTTAATTTTAGCCGGTCAAATAAACGGACACGGACGCGTAATCGGACGAAAATTTTTGTTCATGTTCGTTCATTTAGATTTGAACTTGTTCATGTTCGTTTATGTTCGTTCATTAATGAGTTAAACGAACATAAACGGACAAAAAATGAACGTAAACGGACATAAACGAACGTAAACGATATAATCGAGCATAAACGATATATACAAGTTAACAAAAATTTGCAATATTTGATATGTTAATCAAATGATATAATCGAGCATAAACGAACGAAATAATCGAGCGTAAACGAGCGAAATAAACGAACGTAATCGGACGAACATAATCGAACGAAATAATCGAACGTTCACGAACGCTAATAAACGGACGAAGCGTGTGTTCATGTTCGTTCATTTAACTAGACGGACAGAAAATCTTGTTCACGTTCGTCCATTTAATAAATAAGCGCACATAATCGAACATCTTACCGCACGGTTCACGAAATGTTCACTGAACGTCCGATTCGTTTACAGCCCTAGTATCTATCCCTTGATGCTAGATTTGCTAGCTTCTTGCTAGTTTTGTTTGCTGTTAAAAAAAAAAGATTTGTTTTGGATGTTGTGTTCACTATTTGAATGAGTAGCAACTACGTTACGATGTCAACGTTGAACGACCCGAGTCATCTTTGGTGACCTGACAAGTAAACTCATAACATAGAAAACGTGTATGATGATGTGGAATTTTCTATGGAGTTTATAAGACTTGTTTTAATAAAGTATTTACTTTATAAATATATTTTTTTATAAAGTGATTGTTTTAATAAAATAATATAATTCTTACGTTGTAATTTTAAAAAAAAATACTTACTATTAACATGACACCATGCTGACATCAGTGTTATATCTTCTTTGGTTTTTCATTTTGCAATTTTTTCGGTACTTCTATTTGGTATTTGAGAATCTTCAACCAAATTTCTAGAAATATGATGTGAAGTTTCACGATTTGGTATAGTAGGCATTTGATTTAGCTCTGGAGAAAAATGAGAGTTTTCTTGAGACTGAGAGTTTAGAAATAATTTAGATGGTTGAGATCCGTAATAAATAAACTAGATATAAGAAGGTTAAGAAACTAGAACTAAAAATGTGTATGTAACTATGTCAATATTGAGCTAGTTTTATAAAGAATTGAAAACTAAAATCAATGATATAATTATTATTTTTTTAAAATAAAAAAATAATATACATTATCCAAAACCTTGTCATTTTACATGTAAAATCAATTCTAATTAAATGGGAATATGCATGTCCATTAAACTTGTGCCATGTGGCAAGGTTGGAAGAAAGATCGGGATATCACATGGTGAGTGTTCATGCATTCAATTTGTACTTATTTGAATTAAATATGCCAATTAATTGTTTTGTACTTGCAACCAGATTGTATAAGAGTCATGAATAAACATATCCTAAAAGAGTCATCTTATGGCCCTAGAGAAAGAATAGAACGCCAAATGACCATTGAATTCTAGTGATAGGAGACCTTTATAAATCCATACCCATTACTATATAAAAGAAAATAAAATTATTTTAAGTGTTTTTTTATACAAGTTATTGTCCGTTTCATAAAAAATAGCTCTGACAATTTTTTTTCCTAACAAAGCACTAGGACTGAATGTAGAGGACACTGTCACGTCAGCACCAACTCAGCTTTCTCTCTCTTAGACCACACAGTGACCAAACACACGTAGTGGTGACCGCAGAGGACACCGAACAATTTTTTTAAAAACATTACATTAATAAATAATTAAAACATTACAAATACAAATACTGAAATTAAAATACGAAAATTAAATTACGGAAATTAAAATACGAAATACAAATATTGAAATTAAAATACGGAAATACAAATACTGAAATTAAAATACGAAAACTAAAAACTAATAGTCTAAATTGCAACGCTCCTTATTTTTTTTCTTCAAAAACAACGCCGTAGATAAAGCTCTGCCATTTAAATGATCATGATCTTCATTGTAATACTTGAGGCCCTCATCGAATTTTTGTTGTTGCTGAAATTCGAACATTTTTTGTTGGAGGTCTAATTCTTTATCACGTTGTGCAATCCTCAGTCTTTCCAATTCTCCTTGCTCCTGGCGCTTCCGTTCTTCCAGTTTCAATTCACGCTCTTTAATTCGTAAATACTCAGAGGATGACTCCTTCCTCTACGTAAAAAACGGCGTTGCAGCCATTGTGAATTTACTAAGTAACGCGTCAACAAGACTAGGATCACCTGCAATTGAAGTTTTCGAACGAGCACCAGATGATGATCCTTTCTTCTTAGCCCGGTCTTGGCCAATTGGTGCAGGAATCTCTTGAGCTTCTACATCCTCTTAATCAGTTGCTTCATCGTTTAGATTCACGCCAATATGTGCTGAATCCGAATTTCCTTGTGACATATTTTCTGATGTCCTCGATTTTTTGGAAGATGATTGTTTGGATTTATAAAACTTCCCTCCAAAACCCTTTTTCCATTTAGGATGGTCTTTCAAAATCTTCCAACATTCTGTCAATGTAAAAGGAGCATTGTAAATAGTATGATACTCGAGCTCGGCTTCTTGATAGACAGTATTATCACATGAACCACTTTGGTGCCTATCTCGGACACTATTATAAATCTCACAAAATTGACTAACCTTAGGACGAATCCTATTTTTCCATTTGCAGTTAACAGGATTATGTAGCTTCTTTGTGTACTTCGCCTATTTTTCATGAAAGCGCTCAGCTACTTCCCTCCAAAACCCTGCCGCTTTTTTGCCATTTCCTTGGGTCGCTATCCTTCGTACTCTCGCTACAATTTGATAAGCTTTACACATAAAGCTATCTCCTCCTCATTGGTCCACGGTTCGACGAACTCTTTGTCATTCTTCTTGGTAGGTTTTGATCTTCTTGTATATTTTCGTTTTGGTTGCACGGGCTCAACTTCCTCGACGGGAGAGTCATTTTCAACCGGTTGGGATGGACCTTCCAAATAGGGTTAGAACGGTTGAGAAGCGGAAGCCCATAAATGTTCAAAATTGTCATCGTCAAGATTAAAAGCCGGGATCCGAGAAGATTGGCTTGGCGGCGGTGATGCTCGTTGTGGACGATAAATTTGATTTTGCGCTTGTTGGGTATACCAAGGAACGGAATACGGATTTGGTGAGGAAAGGTATTGGATTCCGCCGTGAGTAAAATGAACCGGTGGGGATTGACCGGGTAACATAAAGTTAGGGTCGGTATTTGTTGGAACGGTTTGTTGACTTCGGGATTTGGGTGTTTTATTTTTGTTAGACATTGTTTGAGTTTTGTAGTATAAATTGTAAGAAATATTGTGTGAAAAATGAGTAGAAATAGGTTGAATTTATAGTGAAAAAAGGGGGTAATTTTTTTTATTATAAAACTAAACGGCTAGAAATTTTGAAATGGAACCAAAACCATTTACTCGGTCTTGTGACCGACCCAATAAATGAAAAAGTCTAGGGGTGACGCGTCTGCCATTAGGTCAAGTAGTGGGAAGACCGACCGAATTGAATGGACAAGTGGGACAACCGACCTTGGTCGGCCTTTGCATTACGTTCAGCCTAATCAAAGTGAGTACAAGCTAAAACTCGAACATGTGACTTTTAAGCCAAAAAATCTCTCCAGTGATCTTATAGCTTTATCATATATGAGTGCCAAATGACCCAAAACCCATATGTCCCATACTATCGTACAGAACTTATTGTATATGAATATTTAAGTTGCATTATTAAAAGTCAAAATTTAGAAAACGTCATGGATAATGTGGTTTAAAAGTCAAATAGTTGTCTTATAAATACTGCTAGAAAACATCATATATACACATCCATAACAAGTTTACATTAATTCTTTTCCCTAAATATGTCAATGATTGGATCTTCCATGGCTGAAGCTTATGTTACGACTAGAATCCTTCACAAGAAGATGAATAGTACGACGACATCTAACGTACATCGTGCAACCAAGAAGAGTGTGCCCAACAACAACGATCATGCTGGGCTTAGGCGTTTTCAAAGTCTAGAACTCAATTGATATTTGCCTGCAAAATAAAACACAAAAACACATCTAAATAACATGATGACAAAAGTTTAATGTTGGTTGTCACAAATGAGAGTTGTCGCGGCTTTGAGAAAAACTGAAAATAAAGCCTCAATCATCCATCTCGTACACCTTAAAGATTGGCGCTATCCTACAACATTGAAGGTTTCTAGTTTAACTTTTCTTAAAATATTACTACTACGTTTTGTTGGGATTTTATAATCAGTTAACCAATTAACACTACGAGTACGCAGCGGATATGGATCAAGTAAGGAGCATATAATTAAAACACATAATAAATAAACAATAGGGTGAACAAGAAAACTAACCCTCGAAGACACCAGCAAATGTTATGAAACAAAAGTGACTAAGTGGTCACCTCTACGAGTGCTCACACAAACACGTCCAACGAATGCGCCCGGATGCTAGTCCAAACTCACGTGTAAACCAAACACCAAGTGTATACCAATATATAACCTGAATAAATTCACAAACACCACTCTTGTATCTGTATCGAAAATCAGGGAAAGAAACTAGGGTTTCTATCAAATTTGGTTGTACGAAATTTCAATGAAACCAACCAAAAATCACCAATGTAAACCCTAACTCGTTTCTAATGGTTCTTACGCCTTGTGAACTTGTAAACCAAAGATCTACACCTTCCTGAACAACTTTAGGGTCAAACCACAATTAGATTAACCTTTAAGGGTTAACCGAATTAGAACAGAAAAAGAGTAGAAGAACCGAAAATCAATAAAACCTTGTTAGGGTTTTATAAACCGGCTGTTAGAGTATAAGGAGGAGTATGGAAGCTTTTTGGAGAGTATTGTGGTTGTATGTATATCATTGGAATGAGCTAGGGTGAGGGGTATTTATACTCCTCAAGCCCTCATCATGATAAGGTTATGATACTTGAAGTTTCACCCTTATCACAACACTTCAACCCTTATCATAAACACTTCCATCTCCTTATCTCCAAGGTACACCGAACCTAGACCCTCTCTAGAACCTTCATACTAGCCGGTCACTCACAAAGATAGCCCAAGGTTTTTGTCTTAATTGTTCGTGTCCAAAAAGGTTTACATTTAATAGTTTACGTGAAGTTAAAACGCATTCTATGTATTTAACGTGTGTGCCCCCAATAGGCTCACACATTTCTAGTCGTATAATGACTAATCCAACTACCATAATCTAACAGCTCCCACTTGGGAGTTGGAGTAGCAGAAAGCCTATATACTAACGACGGAAACGTCTAGCAACACTCACATTCATTTTAAAACTAGAAATGTCTGAGATCAAGTTTCATAAACATTCTCAGTAGCATGGTTATGCATAGACGTGCGCAAATTGGTTAACCAGATTGGTTCAGTTTGAGTCAAACAGGAACCAGTTTCGGTCAACACGGAGCCGAAACCGGTTTGCCCAAACCCTGAACCGGTTTGGAACCGGTTTCTTACCGGGTTGAGCCGAAACCGGTTTGCCGGTTTGGAACCGGTTCGGTTCCGGTTAACCACTAAAACCGGTTTGACCGGGTTTTTTTTTAATTTTTGGTGTTTTTTATACTATAAACTGATTAACCTTCAACTTTTATTGAATACAAACCATAATATTACATAAACGAAATACAACATAAAGGAAATACATAAAGGAAATACAACAAAAGATTAGGAAATACAACACAATACTAGTAGTAAGTGTAACCATGTGACATAGACCCTCCCTCTCCGGTTTGGTCATCTTCGGCTCCGCTGCTCATCATATAATCACGACGTCGTTCTCCTGAAGACAAAGAGCCATCGCTACTAGCATCTAACGCAATTTCTTGATCGGTAAGTTGAGTGGCTTCATTTTGTTGCACCTCGTCATTAAAGACACCTTCTTCAACGTCTAAGGGTAGTTCAAGAGGAGAGGTGTTTTGTTTACGCTCCTGAGCGTCTAAGTGATCCTTCAAGCACATGCACATCTCTAAAGACTCCGGAGTTAGTCTTGTTCTTCGGATTGTCAACAACCTACCACTTGTTGAAAATGCGGATTCAGAAGCTACCGAAGAAGCTTGGACACTTAATATATCCATGGCCATGCGGGATAGAACAGGAAACTGATTTTCCTTTGATTTCCAAAACCCCAATACATCATAAGATGCAAAGTCCTTGGGCTGAAGTCCTGAGACAAAATCTGTTTTGAGATATTGCTCATACTCGGAGGACATTGTAGGATCACCCCTTGACTTCTTTTTTTTATGTTGGTTTAAACCGTGTAGCAAACGAGCATAAGGATCACGACTCACCCCCGATGAAGAACCCCCACCACTTGTTGATTGAGTCTGGTTAGTACCATATTTTGAATAATACATATTATACAAACCTTGGAAAGATTCGTGAAACCAATCCAATGACCTAGTTGCAAAACCATCATCTTCAAACTCCAAGTCCCTACTTATATTCTCAATAAGATAGTCTACCCCGGATACATTAAAACAGGGATTTAAAGCGGCTGCACAAGTAATTATCGATGGGATGTTTTCAAAATACTTCTTAAGTTTTTTCTTCATTGGTTGAACCATACATGACAACACCCCCCCAAGTTCTAAATCAGATAATTTGCAACTTATGAAAAAAAGCTGTTGAAGTACCAATGGAGATGTTGGGTAGTAAACCCCCGACAAAATAACCGTAGCATTTTGAAACACTTCAAGTAATGGGTTTAACGATTCAATTAAGACCAAATATCATCCGGAAATTTTTAAACCTTCTACCTTCTTATTGACCAAAATGTCTTGAAAAATTACGCCACGTCTTTTCTGTTTCAAAACACTTCGAACATTTCAAAAGTGGTGTTCCATTCGTGTAATAAACGTCAACATTTGGTGAATAACAAGGTTTTTCTGCATTCTTACAGACTTTAATATAGCGTTTTCGGATTTTATCACCAGATTTGAAAACATCTTTTAACATTTGTTTGAAAGACTCTTTCATTTGATTAATTATGGGGACCTTTAAACCAGCTTGCACAACCAAGTTAATGATGTGTGCAACACAACGACTGTGATAAAACCTACCCCCCATTGGTGGGTCGTATTTTAATTTTAGTTTATCCATGGCGCTTGTGTTATTGCTAGCATTGTCCAAGTAATTGGAACATAATTTTTTCTTTCAAACCATACATGACAAGACTTTTTCCAACATATATTCTTTTTGTAACAGTGTGAGCAGACGGAATACTCTCTTCGAACGAAATGACCCGCTTCATCATTTGCCAAGTACTAGGTTCAATCCAATGTGCGGTAACACACATGTAAGAACCGGACAAATTATGAGGAGCGGACCATATGTCCGTTGTTAGGTTGACCTTATTATTTAAGTTAGCAAAACCATCAATTGTTGTTGTTTTAGCGCTCCATAAGTTCATTACATAAGTTTGGAGAGTTGATACGGACTTCATGAGTGTATCTTGGTTGCATAGTGTTCTGGAACACCCTCGTTGTCTGCTCGTGGTCAAAGTGGTTGAATGGTAACCCTCGTTGAATCACCAAACCCGCGAATTGTTCACGAAGATAATCCGGATTGAACATGAAAATTTGCCCATCTCTTCCCATCAGAGTTTGCCCCGACTTTCGGTTCTGATTAAGCTGCGCTTTAATATTCACAATGCGGATGACTTATAATGATGCTTCAAACGTCGTGTTGGAACCAACCGACAAGTAAATTATGCAATGCTTGCATGAGCTTTTTTCTGACCGTTGGTCATAATGCACATGTTGAAGTCTTTCCAAATTTCATTGTTTCGAGTGGTTTGTATGATTTCACGAATTCCCAGTGCACTTGTTGAACCAACACCGGTAGTAGCTGAGTCTGAGGCGGATTGACTTGCCATTGAGGTGGATAGGTTTTTTTTTGCTTAAGAAGGATTGTATGTAATGTAAGTTGTGATTTAGTTGTAATAATACACCTTTATTTATAGGATAAGAAAAATAAGTTATCCTATCCAGTTTTCCCACAAGAAAATCTAAAAAGATAAGAAAATCTGATAAAGTAAATTCCCGGGACCCATTTTTATCCAAAAAATTCCGGGTCGGGTCCAAACCGGTTCCAAAAACCGGTTCCAAAACCCGGTGGTCAAACCGGTGGCGGCCGAAAAAAGCCAAACCGGTTCCAAACCCCCGGTTTGGCCAAAAACCGGAACCGGTTTGGTCAAAACCGGGTTTGACCGGTTCGGTTTTCGGGTTGGAACCGGTTTCCGGTTTGGCAACCGGTTTTTTTGCTCACCCCTAGTTATGCATCTCTTGCTATAATCATCCCTTTGTTCAAATACCGTTAAACCATGGATATGGATCCTAACTCATTCCATATAGTTTAACCATTTAGATTCTCGTTATAGAACTTAATACAGATATACCAAATGTAATCAAGAATCATCTTGCATTACCCTTTGGGTTCGGCCAAACAATTATCTGATTAATTTTGGAGAGGCGCCAAGGTATCATTCTGCACATCAAGTGGAGGAACAAATTCTTTGTTGAATACAAGTGTTATGAATGCTGCTTCTCATCACTTCCAATAATAGTCTTTATAACTACCTTATTCAGGACAGCGTTTGACTTAGAATTAAAAAGTGATATTCACACATACCAGAACTTGTTTGTATTCTCAAGTCTGAGGATGACTTAACTAACCATTTTTAAAATTTTACTAATGACAATGGATCCATAAAGTAATTTCTGAAGGTTGGGGTGTCCAATACGCATCCCTTGTGAGTAACATATGAGTTTGGTGGGAACCATTCATATATTCAAAGAATATAACCAACACTCACATTTGCCTTATGTAACAATACTCTCATACTGTTAACCGACAATGGACATATTTAGAATGATAAATCATTCATGGATTAAATATCCAAATATAGGATAAACAATTATTATATGAATGAAAACAAATACCTCGTATCTTTGTTTATCAGAAAATAAAATTGTCTTACAATCCTAATTATCCAAATAACTAATAAACACAGATTTACATGAGACTATCAGCTGGAAGCATTCCAATATTCCTAGTATGTTCTGAATGCTTTGAAAAAGCCAACGCTTTAGTAAAAGGATCAACTAAGTTATCATCTGTGTGAACTTTTTTTAACTTTATGTCACCAAATTCAATAACTTCACGAAGGTAGTGAACTTTGGCTCGAAAATGTCTAGCACCTTTAGTGATTCCAGATTCGTTAGCTATGGTAATTGCTCCAGTATTATCACAATACACACTTATGGGTTCTTCAATTGTGGAAACCATACAAAGCCTAGAAATTAATTTCCTAACCCAAACGGCTTCCTTAGAAGCATCATAAGCAGCAATATACTCAACTTCTGTAGATGAAGTAGCGAAAATGATTTGCTTGGCACTCTTCCAATCAATAACACCTTCATTTTAAACGAACACATATCCAGTCTGAGACTTGAGGTCATCAGCATCCGTCAGATATCCATCATCAGTGTAGCAAGAAACCCCGAGCTCTCGTTTTAGATCACCTCCGTAAACTAGAAACATGTCCTTAGTATTCCTGAGATACTTTAGAATGTTCTTTACAGTAGTCCAGTGAAGATCACCTGAATTCTGTTGAAATCGGCTTGTTATGTCGTTAGACCACTGCTATGCCACTTATCAGTCCACACGTGGATTCTTTTACCATCTCTTTTCAAACTGCAGTCTATGGGCAATCTTGTCTCTAACATCCAGCAAACATTTCCAGTTTCAACTATCACTAGGATTATACTGAACATTTCATAAACTATCCTCCTTTAGCCTCATGTTATGTACCCATTTAACCCACAAAGTGTCTTTTTTAGAAGCAATATTCCATATATGTTTAGCTAGCAAGGCTTCATTCCATTCTTCAAGGTTCTTTAATTCCAGACCTCTAAATTTCTTAGGCTACATGTTTCCAAGCTAGTTTGGCCTTTTCTTTTGCAGAATCTCCATTGCTCCATAGAAACCTTTTAAAGATACCATTGACCTCTTTAATCACAAATTTTAGCAGTTTGAAGACAGAGGCCCAGTAAGCACTCATTGACACTAAAATTGTAGCAATCAACAAAAGCCTACCAGCATAAGATAGACTTTTACACTTCTAATCCATCCCACCATTTTGCTATGAAATCCAAACCTGCACAATATAGTCTCCAAGAAACTCCAACTAATAGTGTCATGTGATTTTTGCAAGTCAATCTTCATAGCACATCTTTTGGGACCATTATTTCTCCCTTATCCTCTCAATATTTTCTAGAGATAAGAGGATGTTGTCTTGGATTAATATGTCAGGGATAAAAGCACTTTGATTGATTTGAACTAGTTTTTTCAAAGCACCCTTAATTATGTTTGTTATTATTTTGCTGATGCACTTATAAAGAATATTGCAACATGCTATAGGCCTGAAGTCAGAGACTTTGAGAGGATTTTGGATTTTTGGAACCAAAGTGATCAGTGTGGCATTTAACTCTCCCAGCATTTGCCCATTAGAGAAAAATTCCTTGATTTCTTCACATACATCTTTACCAACCACATTCTAGGCTTTTTTAAAGAACACAAAGGAGAAACCATCTGGCCCAGGAGCTTTATTATCCACTATATCAAACATAGCTTCCATGATTTCTTTCTCACTAACCTTCTTTATCATTTCCTCAGCATCTGCATTAGTTAAGACAATGCTAAATAAATCATCACTCAATGCTAGATCAACAACACTGGAAGGATTTCCAAGGAATTGCTGGAAATGCTTCACAAATTGTAAAGGGACTTCTTCTTTTTCATAGCTGTTACCATTCACATCACATATAATCTTCACTTTATTTCTGCTTCTTCTTCCCCTGCATCCACCCATTCCACCCAGGCCTTTTGAGCCAATAAGTTTTCCTCATCTTGATAGCCTCATTATATTCAAACAAAGCTTCTACTGCTTTTACTTTGACTTCTTTGTTGTAAGGGTCTTTTTCAACTAGTGATTGGGCTTCTTTAAGTTTTACCTTAAATTCTTCAACTCTAGCTGTGAGATCCTCATGCTTTCAATTAAGTTTGTACATAAGTGGCTTCATCTTCTTTGGTTTTTTTAACTAGACAATACATTTTATATCTTGACACTTGAGTTTTCCACCCTTCAGCAACTGTTTGATTGAATTCAGGTTTGTTTGCAATGTAGTTTGCAAACCTGAACGATTTAGGCTTCTTTTGCCAGTTAGTAAGGATAATAAGTAAACATGGAGAGTGGTCAGATACCAAAAATGGCTGAAAAATAGCATGACTTGCATTAAATTCCATTAGAAATTCTTGAAAAACCATCACCTATCCAATTTTTTCAACACTATGTATCAGGATTCCTTGAGGCTTTTGGTCTAATATAGAGGTAAAAAAACCAGAGTCTCCCACTATCTCCATTTCAATTAAAACAATCACTGAACATCCTACAATCTCCTCAGTTTTATAACTGAAACCACATTAGCGTGTTCTTCTAAATTGAGAGTACATTCATGTCACCCATAATCACCCATAGGATTATTACCCACATATTTCTTTTGGTAGATACATGTCCTCCAAAGAATTCTTCATTCTTTGCAATTTTTAGATGCAAGACAAAGAGGAGAACAAAAATTAACTTTTCCTTGAATATTTTCCACATGGTAAAGAATTGACTGTCTAGCCACATGAATAACCTTAATTTTTGCAAACTAAGGGTTCCAGCTCACCATAATTCTTTAACTATTAGCACTGAATTTACTATTATTCACACATTCCCATCTGTTAAATACCTTGTCACATGTCTCTTTAACTTTCTTGTCCGTAGATATGATTTCAATTATAAGCAAACCCTGAAGCTTTCCATCAATTAATGAATTTCAAACTTCTTTTTCTTATTTCACATGACTCATGTCCTTTATGTTCCAAAGCTGCCTACTTTGAAAATAATCATATTAATTTCAAATATTGCTACCACTTCCCTTGACTTCATTAGCAGTCACATTCTCACTGAATACTAGTTCATCATCCAATACGTCATCTTCCATGTTTCCCTCTTCGGTTTCATTCAGAACATTCCTTTCATTTTCATGTCTTCTATCTTCTTCCCACTTTTCCTAGAAATATCTAATCATATCTTGACTCCAATTGCTTGCCTCACTGACAGTTGGTTGAAGTTTCTTGTTAAGGAATTGGTCCACAATCATTCTATCCTTCATAAGGTTTATGTCCATTAGATTATCTTCAGGAATAGTCTCAAGGACAGAATATTTATTGGTTGTCTTCTTCATAACTTTAAACTCTTTAGTCTGTAATGGCTACTTTTTCCTTGGTTCTTTATTATGCCCATCATTCTGTTCCTTTTCATTTTCCATTCTTTCTCCTTGCTTCCTCCTATATTCTCATTTCCTCCCAAATTGCCCCATATTAGATTTCACCTGTTCAGGTCTTACCTCCTTTTGTTTTCCTTTATCTTTGTATCTGTTCTGCTGGTTTCCAACATTCCTCCATCATGCTTGCTCCTCTCTACCATTAATAGCAGTTTTGTTCTTTATGCTCTGTTCATCTTCTTTCATTCTTTTTAGCTAAAACTTCTTCCTCTGTAGTTATGGGCCTCTTTAAACAGCCATTAAAGTTGTGACCAAAGACTTTACAATGTGTGCATGCAGCTGGCTTCCAATCATAAGACACATTTACCATTTTAGTCCCTTTTACCTTGTTATTCTTATCTCTATACTGCACCTCAATTGTTTGTTTGAATTCTTTATCCGCATCCATTTCCACTAGCACTCTTGCAAAATCCAGCCTTCCTATACCATTATGACACATATTATCAGTCATAGTGTCCATAACCAATGGATTTCCAAGACTACTTGCTGAAGCACTAATGCCATCAACACTCTATTTGCAAATATTATCTACGTTAATGGAATATGATAAACAAGAAGACTTAGAAAATGAAATGGTTTACCTAGTCAAGAAGTTGTTCTAGCACAATTGGTAGAGCGCGTGGCTTTTAACCACGTGGTCCTGCGTTCGAGTCCCAGCGTAAGTCAGGATTGGCAATCCTGTTTGATTTACAGGCTTGCCTTTCTAGTCTATTTGGGAAGAAAAAAAAACATTGTCTTATTAAAAGACAGTTTTCGTCTCCGATTATGGATCATCATTATTGTGTTTTTAGCATCTTTTAATTACGTTCTCTTACTAACTGATTGAAGACGATACACAACACTAAATTGAATTGCATATATGACTTTTCTAGTCCAACACAAGATGTCGCCCAGTCCAGATTACCAAACTATATACTTGAACAAGCATGATTACTCGCGCGTTGCTGTGGGGCGTTAATTTTCGCGTGTTGTTTCGGAGAGTTAATTTTTTCTATTGTATTTTGTGCGGGTTTATTTTTTCGGTCTCATGTTTAATAGTTTTTTTTTCTTATATGGGTTTATATGTTGGGTCTCATGTTTAAAAGTTTGTTTTTTTTTTGCTATATTTTTTAATATAATTTTATGCGATCACGTGTGCTTTAAATGGCGACCACGCATTGCTGCAGGGCATTATTTATTTGTTTATTTATTTTATTGTATTTTGTGCGAGTTTATTTTTTCGGTCTGATGTTTAATAGTTTGTTTTTTTATATGAGCTTATGTGTTGGGTCTAGAGATGGCAATAAAACCTGTACCCGATGGGGACCCGATCCCCAAACCCGAATTGACTGGGGAATCCCCGAGTTGACTGGGGAATCCCCGAGTTGACCGGGGATGGGGATAGGGACGGGGAATCCCCGAATTATGAAACCGGGGATGGGGCCGGGGAGGGTGATAAAGAAATCCCCGGGACCACCGTACCCGAACCCAGAACCTTTTAATGATACCAAATATATATAAATTATTTATATATTAATACTACATGTACAAGTATATGTATAAATTAGTAAGTATTGACAAATATTATACTTGAAGTATATTTGTATGTATATGCCATATTTAATTAATCGACTACTTTTAAAATGTTAAGTACTAACTATATATTATTCAACTAATATTTTTTCCGAATACACACATTCGATCCATTTTATTTATATAGTATATGTGATATTTTAGTATTTACGATGCTTTAAAGTTGAATGACATTTTAATTAATCAAACTATGTACATAAACTAAAGCATGTTCTAAGACATTATATAGGTCAATTCTTTATATTTTCGTTTAGTTGTGTAATTTTATGCTCAATTTATAAGGGCAAAAAATCCTCGAATCCCCGTGGGGATCCCCGATCCCCATTGGGGACGGGGATGGGGATGTAAATCGATTCCCCGATGGGGATGGGGACGGGGATGGGATGAGGCTAAGAAACGGGGATAGGGATGGTAAGTACGATCCTTGCAATTTCCCAACCCATTGCCATCCCTAGTTGGGTCTTATATTTAAAGGTTTATTGGATTTGAGTAAATATTTGTTATATAATTGGGCTTATGGTTTTTTATAAAATCGTTTTGATGCCATTGTTAGAAGCATTGCAATAATGGACTCGTTTTTTATAAAATCGTACGTATGTCAGAAGCATTGCAATATTTGTGCGAGTTTATCTTTTCGGTTTCATGTTTAATAGTTTATTTTTTTCCCGATATGAGCTTATGTCCCGCGCGTTGTTGCGGGGCAATAAGGATCATCAAAAATAGGATTTATTTATTATTGCGGATTTATTTTTTCGGTCTCATGTTTAATAGTTTGTTGTTTTTTTATATCTGAGCTTATGCGTCGGGTCTCATGTTTAAAGGTTTCTTTTTTGGCTATATGGGTTTTTTTAATATAATTTTTTGGGATTTAGGTAAATATGTGTTATATATTTGGGCTTATAGTTTTTAGTGGCATAAAGCGACACCGTTTAATGCAATCGAGAGTTGTACGTTTGTGACCCTGTCGATTAATTTAAAGTTATTAGGCGAAGATATTTCCGCAGGTATTTTTTTATCTTAATATATCGGTACTTTTGTAATATTTTTTTCCCGATGTTAACATTTAACGCTACGAAATGTGTTATCAATTAAATGTTTTTTGTTGTGAGTTGGATTATGCTCTCAACTGAAAGGTGAGTTAGCACACTTGTTTGACTTGCAATATTTTCTTCAAGAATTGGACATTGGGTTACATACTGGGCTGAACTCAAGAGTAACTGGGAGCCCAAAAAAATTTCTACTGTAGAATGGGGTGAAACCGACGTCGTTTCAATTCCCCTATAGTATATGTATATAACAAGCAGGATTATCCGCGCGTTGCTGCGGGGCGTTAATTTTTCGCGTGTTGTTGCGGGGCATTAATTTTTTTTTTTTGTATTTTGTGCGGGTTTATTTTTTCGGTCTCATGTTTAATAGTTTGTTTTTTTTATATGGGCTTATGTGTTGGGCCTCATGTTTAAATGTTTCTTTTTTTGGCTATACGGGTTTTTTTTAATATAATTTTATGGGATTCCGTGTGCCTTAAATGACAATCGCGCGTTACTGCAGTGCAATTTTTTTTTCGGTCTCATGTTTAATAGTCCGGGTTTATTTTTTTGGTATCATGTTTAATAATTTTTTTTTCCTTATATGAGTTTATGTCCCGCGCGTTGTTGCGGGGCGTTATTTATTTTTTTTTGCGATTTTTTTTTGGGTCTCATTTTAATAGAATTCGAAGAGCTTTTCGCGTGTGTTTTTTTATATTACCTACTTGTATGTTGCACGTTATTATATTCGCGCTACAAATATTGAATAAGTAAAAAAAATCCAAATGGGCCGGCCCAAAATGAGAGCCCAAAGAAAAACCTTGAGCCCATGCCACAAAAAGACAAAATAGAAATCTCATAATTAGTATATTGTCTAATATGGCTTTACGTGCACTCTTAGTGTCAGCTTCCTAATTCATTTTGTTTTAGAAAAATAGACTATTATTGTAACAATATTTGAAAATTGTAATAGAAAACCGAAAAACCGAAAGCCAAAAACCGAATATAACCGAAAAACCAAAAAAACCGACCGATATAAAACCGAAACCAGAATGGTTTCCTAAAAATCAAAAACCAAACTTTTCGTGGTTCGGTTTCGGTTGTTATACAAAAACCGAACACAAAACCGAACCATGCTCACCCCTAATGGCTCAGGTTGCATGCCCATGTAGAATTGTTTTTTTTTCTCGATTCATGTTACTTGAAAATGATAGTTTTTAACTCGGGATGCACGTTGTTTGACAAAAGTATTTTTAAGACCGGGTCTAACATTTTTTCTATTCGTATCTGCTGAACTTTAAACTCCAAGCCTTTTAGGTGCATTACCGGGGGTACCCTATGAATAAATTTTCCGACGAGCAATTTCTGTTTCACGTTTTTCTTAGCAATAAATTTATGAATGACGATAGTTTCCACCCGACCCGCCCTTTATCCGTCCGGTTTAGCCGATCCGCAAGCTACCCGCCCGACCCGAAAACTCACCCGCAGCCCGTTGGTATTTACGAAATACCCCCTCGCACTATGTGTCAAATTACGAAAACTACCCTCATTTAAAAAAAATTACAAAATACCTCCTTCCACCCCCATTAACGGCTGTTAAGTAACGACCGTTAGTTTAGTTATTTTTTTTTACAATTTAAAAACTATCCTCAATTAAAAAAGTATTACAAAATACCCACTCCGGCATTCCTCCCCACTACGGCGGTTAAGTAAGCCTTTCGGGTGTTTTAATACAAGAGTAAGTTATCGGAGATTTTAATGCAATAAACCGAGTCAATGCCACACCAACTCGACATCAACAACGACAAACGTCAAACGCCATAATAACACTGAAATATCGCAACGACAACAAAAATCACCACCGGATTCACTTTCGCCAACCCAAAATGACTCTCGCTAATCGTCTCGCAGTGAAGTTCGAGTCTACATCCTCGATACTTAAGTAAAAGTTGGTCTAATTGCAAACAAAAAATTTACTACAATGAGTAGTCAAATTTGACTTGATTCATACGCACGATGTTTAAATTTTCAGGTCGTGCAATAAAAATATTATTATACAATTTTTGGCCACCTTGTTACCTAAGCGAAACAAAAAGTAACAAATACTCCGTAGGTTATTCTAAAATACATATCATATTTGATTTTGCTTTTACAAAAACAAATGATAATGTTTTGTTTTCTTCTAAAAGTAGTAGCTAGTTTACCTGTTGCCCAAGGCCCCAACGAATCCTAATGCATTATAAAGTTCACATGTTATTACCATTACCTCATTAAGTTCATTCATTTTCTTCTAACTTATCATCAACGGTTATGGCTGGCTACGATTTGAGTGAAGCTTACGTGTTGAAAAAGCTTCACAAGGAGAAGATCAAGGAACCCGAAAAAGAAAGAGGCGAGAAATGCATCACAAATGATGACGAATACAAAAATGCCTCGCCACGAAAATGTTTATGTTGGAAGGTCAAAAAAGATCGAGCAATCTTTAACGCGCAGTCAATGAAACCTACAGAAGATCTCGTAACATGGGAGTTAAAGAAAGTATGATGATTAAGAATTAGTTAGGGTTAAAAGTTTGCTAAAATGTTCACCTAAGTTACTAAAGTTTTTTTCGTTACAAATATGTTACTCAAGTATACGGGTGGCATTTTTTAAGGATCAGTAAGCCAAATAATGTAAAGGTTCAGTAACCCAAATGATGAACACGTATACTTGAGTAACCTCTTTGTAAACTATTTTAAAGGCTCAGTAACCCAAATAATAAACCTGTATACTTGAGTAACCTATTTGTAACGAAAAATAACTTTAGTAACTTATTGAACATTTTGGCAAACTTTAATAACGGTATTTGTCGTATTAACCCAATTAGTAACAGACTGGAGATTTCATGACCAAACATTTTTTATTATGTTAAGTTCATGAATTCAGATGGATGTGTAACACCCCAAAAGGGTCTCAAAACGGAATATGGGTCTGAGAGTGTGTTATTTCATAGATCTACATATCACAAGATATGAGGAACGACCTCTAAAATGAGTCCGTTTGAAATGATACAATTGGATTAAATAAACCTTTATTTGTTTACATAAGCCCGAAGCTTAAAATTGTCACATCCATGAAAATGTAAAGATTCTGATACATAACAAATACTCCAAAATGTAATGCATATAAATCTCCATGCAAAATGAATCCCAAAATGTTGACCCCCAATGTATCCTTGTTCTTGTACCTTATTGACCTGAGAAAAACAAGCTTTAAAACGTCAACATAAAGTTGGTGAATTCACAGGTTTGATAAATGTATAAAGAATAAGGACCAGCAAGATTTCCCAAAATGTAAGACATGTACACATGATACTACAAAACTCAAAAGTAAATACGAAATCATTAAGCTCATTACACTGAAGCTACAACATATATGTAAGGCAAAATTTAAACAAAAAAATGCAAAATAATGTGCCCTTTAGTAGAATGTTCCAACCCGCAACATTCAAATTTGCTTGCTCCCGACATGGTATACATTCGTTGTTTCAGTACATTCGAAACTAGTGAGCGCTACTCACCTGAACGGGGATGTCAATCCCAAATAAAATCTATTCATAACATTCTGCGCGTTACAATCAATAAATAACAATGATTCATGATTCATTTCATGGTGCATAGTGGGTTATAGCTACTTAGGCAAACTCATAATTTGTATAAAAATGTATTTGCGTCCAATCGTAAAACAATGCATGTTTCTCACCCCAATGTTGTAAATCATTGTAATAGTATAAAAATGAGGCTATGAACTCACCGTAAATGAATAATTTGATTATCTAATCTAAAAATAAGATAAAAAATAAACTAAAACTAAAAAAAAAAGATCTAAAAAAAAAACAACAAAAAAAGAAAAAACTAGAGTCAAAATAACTAAAAAAAAACTATAAAAAAAATCTAATCTAAACTGAAACTAAATCAAATGAGTTATAATCGTCTCAATCAGCAATCCGAATGCAACCTAATTAATTATAGGATCAAATTATAATTGAAGCATAATGTATTTTTATTAAATAAAATAATCACATGTATATAGAGTTACAACCACCACACTAATAGTTTTTATTTATTTCGAAGAGTTGAAGTAATAATATAAAGCCGTACTTTGGTTTAAACAAAGGTACATGTAATTGTATCCGTAAAGAAAAAATCTTTTTGTTTACACTCAGGGTATTAATTTGTTAAAAAATATATGATTAATTTTTTTATGATTATGTATTGATATCATATAATTAATTTGATTGTTTTATAAAATGTATAAACGTAAAAATAGTGCTCAAGGTTTTATAAATCTCGTATCTTTATCGTTTTAACTCTGTTTTAAGCGTTCTTATGTTTAACGGTTCGTTGTTAAGAAAATCCATCAAAATATATATAGTTTATTATATAGGTCAAATACTTGTTATAACAATTAACATTAAAGGTTAAAAAAAGTTTATAAAATTAATTTTTATACTTTAACTATTTGAAATCTGTCATTATAATTGTACCGATCTTTTTAATTCGGTTTTTAATGATTCCCTATGTCTACGTCTTCGTGATTGAAACCTCTAATTAAGGAAGATAATCTCAACAGTTTCTGTCCGTTGAACAGTAATCTTATTTTATAATTTACTTTTATAAAAATACTTTTAACTTAAACTTGTAAATAACGTATCACCTTTATTTTAAATCCGTTTTTCGAGTTTCTTACATGTTTGGATTCCTTGTGAAAAGTACTACATTTATAAAATATCTCCCTTAATATATCAGATCTGAAACAGTGAATATTTTTATAAAATAACTTTTATAAAAATACTTTTATACATTTAATTATTGTAAACTTAAAAATGTCATATCTTTTTCGTTAGAGCTCGGTTTTTCAAGTTCCTTATATGCTTACGATCCTTGTGATAAGTCTTAATTAAATAAAACATAAAATATAGGTGTTATGATTCAAATTCAAACAGTAGGCATCAAAACAGTTTGTGTGTTTATGTTTTCTAAAACAAGTTTTATACTTCTATTTATTAAGAGCTTTTGTACAATTCTTTTATAAAGTTTTCTACCATATATCTTACCTATATTAAGTCCTTTAAAAGTCCATAACACTTGTCCAATATAAAATCAATGTCCCTAGATAATCTTTTTAAACATAAACTTGTACATAGACCTTCAACACCATTTAATTTGCAAACTATCCATATAATTTATTTAGTGTTTATACTATGTGTGTACTTTTATTTCAAGTATTATTTCATCACATATGTAAAGAGTTCGAACCATTATAAGCTTCCAAATACTTTATAAATCACAAAAATGAATCTAGGTGGTATTTAACATATATAACAAGCATGTACACATAAATATTATGAAATGAATGGAAATAAAATACTTTAAATAGACCTTATAGGAGATGAGTAGAATGATAAACATAAGATAAAAACCCTAGCCAAGCTTCCAAATCCAAAACCCTAATCTAGAAAACCCTAAATAGGTTTTCTTGATTAATCCTTGTTAAACCCAAATCCAAGCTGCATACCATGATTAACCTAAATATACTTAAAAATGACCCCTTGTATGCTTGGAAAACTTAAGAACCAAAAAGAAAAGAAACCCTAATTTGATAAGGTTTTGCCGTATAAGGGTTTTTTTGGTTATAAAAGATCGAGTTTTTGGTTGCATTTTTGAATTATTAAAGTGTGTAAATGACACTGAAGTATGACTTGCCCTTCCTTTTATATAACTAGGAAACCGTAAAACAACCTTAAACATAACCATGGGGAGAAGTGGGTTTCAAAGACATGTGTAAGAAAAGCTTCCTCTTCCTCCTATATTCAAGAGCATTTCGGGCAAATGGGAAGGGAGGTACAATTGACAAGCCAATTTAATGGAGAAGTTGGTTAAGTGAGTACTTTGTGTAAGGCTTATGAGTATAAAGGTATAAGTTAAGTGGGGAGTTTTGATTTTATTCATATGTATGCATGTTGGATCCGTTTTGGTAGTTTATTAGATAAGATAATGAGTAACTTTTGGGGTATTGGGTATAATAGTGGGTATTGGTTTGAGTATAGATAAGGTATAGTGCTTTCGGGTATGCCTAAATGTAATTTATTGCGAAACGTAAGCGTTTACGTAACCAATAAAAATAAATTATGAAAAGATTATAAATTATATATCTTCCAATAAATCATATAACACTTGTTTGAGTAAACTTTTTTATTTGTTTGTTGTCCGTTTATTATGAACTTTGATTTTTAGTTTAACGTGATTTTAACTATAAGATAATAATTTAAAAAGCGAACGCGTAAAACTTTAAAATAAATAATGATAAAAATTGGAATCGGGAAATGACCTTAAATAACGCATTGTTTACAGTCTTCCCCTGTTAACGTATCCCTTTCCGCAAGGTCTCAAGATGCGGGGCAAACTTGTTCGAGGTGCGATATTTTGGAGAGGTGCGGATACTTCTTCCGGAATTGATCTTTTACGTTCCCAAAGCGAACTCATAACCAGACCTCTCCTATAGTACCCATCCAACATTATTATGGGGATAACAGCTTTGCTTTAACCTCTTGACTTCCCGATCCATAATTTCTACTGGTCTTCAACGAAGCGTGAGTTTTATCATGATGTGTATTTCATCCAAGCGGGAACTTGCCAACGTCTCCGATCGGATAAAACATCTTCTTTAGATTGGATACATGAAACATGCTATGAACCCTGCTTAACTGTTGAGGTAGTCGAGCTATAAGCAACGGTATTCCCACATTGAATATTTGCTAACACCTTGGAAAGGTCCAATATACATTGGTTCAACTTCCCCCTTTCCAAAAACGGACGACCCCTTTCTAAGGTGAATACTTTTTGACATAACTCGGTCACCAACTTGAAATTCTAAAGCTTACTTCCACATCGGCGTAACACTTTTGGCGATCACTGATCGCTTGAATTCTTTGCTATGATTTGGAACAAATCTTTTTCGGATTGTCTCATGAAAAATCAGACCCAGTGAGCTGAGCGTCTCGACCTCGGCCCAACAAACAGGTGATCGACATTTCCGGTCATAAAGTGCCTTGAATGGGGCAGCCTTAATACTAGCATGATAACTATTGTTGTATGAAAATTCGATCAACGGTAAGTGTCTTTCCCAACCATTCCTAAAGTCTATCACGCAAGCGCGTAACATGTCTTCAAGAGTTTGAATGGTTCTTTCGCTTTCCCCATCAGTCTCTGGATGGTATGCCGTACTCATATCCAGCCGAGTGCCCATAGCCTTCTGAAATGACCTTAAAAAATTTGAACGCAAACCTAGGGTCACGGTCACAAATGATTGAGACTGGTATCCCATGTCTCGTGACTACTTCCTTCAAGTACAGTCTTGCTAGTTTGTCCATAGAGTCAGTTTCCCTCATTGGTAAAAAGTGTGCAGACTTGGTGAGTCGGTCTACAATTACCCATATGGGATTGTTTCCACTTTGCGTCTTTAGGAGCTTGGTGACAAAATCCATGGTGATATTGTCCCACTTCCATTGAGGAATATCTGGTTGTACCAATAAGCCAAATGGTTTTTGGTGTTCAGCTTTGACCTTTAAACACGTTAAACACTTGCTAACGTAGGTGGCAATATCTGCTTTCATGTTAGGCCACCAGTATAATTGCTTCATGTCTTGGTACATTTTATCGAAATCCGGATGAACAGAATATTTTGACTTGTGAGACTCATGCATAACTAGAGTCCTTAGGTTACCATAGTGTGGCAACCAACTCATGTTATTAAAACATAGTGTTTCGTCCGCACGCGGTTCCTATTTCTCCTTCTTGGGCTTTTCTGGGTCCTTTGAATTTTCAATCAGCATACCTCCCACATCTTCAGACTTGAGGTTTTTTGTTTTCTTGCCTCAGTCTGAGCCTCCAAAATCTGCTTGGGAAGATCCAAACCAATAGTCATGACTAAGGCTTGAACCCGCAGCGGCTCTCGTTCTTTCCTGCTTAAAACGTCAGCTACGATATTCGCTTTCCCTGGGTGATAACGAATTTTCCATCTTATTTTCTAGCATCTTGGTATAGATTATAGTTGTGTAATGGATTAAACTAGTGGGATAACACATGTTTAATTCATTCTGATCCAGGATATGTTGTAAACTCTTGTAGTCAGTGAACATGGTACATTTTGTCCCTTATAGATAGTGCCTCTAATTCTTCAGAGCGAACACTACTGCGCCTAACTCCAAATCATGGGTGGTATAATTCTTCTCATGAATTTTCAGTTGTCGTGATGCATAAGCAATCACCTTTTCTCTTTGCATTAGCACAGCGCCCAACCCTTTGATCGAAGCATCACAGTAAACGATAAAGTCTTCACTTCCTTCGGGTAAAGCCAGAATTGGTGCACTACACAACTTCTGCTTTATCAATTGAAAAGATGTCTCTGCTTTGTCACCCCAATCAAACTTGACCTTCTTTTGAGTAAGCTTGGTCATTGGCTTGGCGATCTTTGAGAATCCTTCAATGAATCTTCGGTAATAACCGGCAAGGCCTAAAAATTGACGAATCTCCGTTGCAGTCTTAGGAGATGCCCAATCTTTAATGGATTCAATCTTGGCAGGATCCACGTGAATACCCTGACTGTCAATCACGTGACCAAGGAACTGTACTCTAGGAATCCAAAATTCGCATTTAGAGAATTTGGCATACAACTGCTCCTTCTTAAGCAACTCCAAGATTAACTTGAGATGCTCTTCATGCTCTTGCTTGCTCTTCGAGTATATCAGAATATCGTCAATAAAGACAATCACGAATTTATCCAAATATGGTTTGCACACCCGATTCATGAGATCCATAAATACAGCAGGTGCGTTAGTCAAACCAAACGGCATAACTTGAAATTCATAATGTCCATATCGAGTTCTGAATGCGGTCTTCGGAATGTCTTCTTCCCGAACCCTTAGTTGGTGATAACCCGATCTCAGGTCGATCTTCGAGTAGACACTCGATCCTTGAAGTTGATCGAACAAATCATCAATTCTTGGAAGCGGATAACGGTTCTTCACTGTCAGCTTATTCAATTCCCGATAATCAATGCACATCTGGAATGATCCATCCTTCTTCTTGACAAACAAGACCGGAGCTCCCCAAGGTGGGGAACTAGGTCTTATAAAGCCTTTGTCAGAAAGTTCTTTTATTTGATCCGACAATTCTTTCATCTCAGATGGAGCTAATCGATAAGGTGCTCATGCCACAGGTGCAACACCAGGCATCAAATCAATTTGAAATTCCACTTGGCGGGTTGGTGGAATACCCGGCAAGTCCTCGGGAAAAACTTCAAGGAAGTCTTGAACTATTGGTACGTCTTCAAGTCGCTTCTCCTTTGACTTGTCTTCTGCCTTTTTCATGGTAACATGTGCCAAAAAGGTGGGACATCCCTTCAGCAAATACTTTTGTGTTTTGGTGCACAAGATGATGTTTAATCGTGACTCGTGTCCGTTGTTGCTTCTGGCACCATGAAAAATTAAAATTTCGTCTCCAAAGGGAACACGAACGAGTTTCTCATCACAAACGATTACGGCATGATATTTAGCTAACCAACCCATACCGATAATGAAGTCAAAACTACTCATCTCTACAGGCATTAAGTCGATGTTGAATGGATGATTTAGAAAGTTTAAAGTGCAACCTTGTATAAGTGTATTTACCTAAATTATTCTACCGTCAGCTAACTCGACATCATAACCATGGTCTAGTGTAGTTGGTATGATATCAATCAAAGAACTAAATACAGTAGATACAAAACTTCTATCGGCACCAGTATCAAATAAAATCAAAGCATAATGGTTGTTTAGGAGGAACATACCCGTGACAACATTGAAGTTTGGGTTTGTCCCGACAGTGCCCACCGCATAAGCTCTTGCTACAACATTACCATTACCAGCCTGATTTCCCTGATTTCCATTCTTTAACTTCGAGCAATCACTCTTGAAATGACCCTGAGCTCCATACTCAAAGCAGGTGAGAACTCTTTGATTTGCCCCTTGAGCTCTTTGGTTGTTGTTGGAAGTAGTAGGCCAGCTTTTATAGTCACGGGCCAAATAGCCAATCCTTTTGCAGTTAGTGTACTTGGGAGCACATGGCCCATCATGGTGATAGTTGCACTTAGGGCACAGAGGTTTAGACCCTTAGTACGGTTTCTTCTCACCAGGCCCAGCAGTATAAGCACGTGCCACATTGTTCCTTTTGAATGGTTATTGTTGGTTTTGGTTGTTTCGAGAGGTGTCCTTAAACTTCCTCTTATTCTCAGCCTGACGTTCAGTAATAGTGAGGATCTTTTTCTCCATCAGTTCAGTGGCAAACTCAATTGCCTCCTACATTGTCTTGGGCTTCGATGCCTTCACACTTCTATGTATCATATCGGGGAGACCATCGACATACTTTTCAACTACATCTGATTCCTCGGGAAACATCCTATCACACATCAATACCAACTCTTAAAAGTGTTGGTTGTAACTCATCACATCGGTTCCTTTTTCCTTTAGGTTCCACATTTCAGTTTCCAACTTTTTTATCTCACCCCTTGGGCAGTATTTATCGGTCATCATCTTCTTTAAAGTTTTCCATGGCATTGCATATGCAACATCATGTCCGACAACCCTAACGTGGGAGTTCCACCATGTCAAGGCATTTCCTTAAAGAGTACAAGTTGCAAATTTGACCTCACATGCGACAGTGCAGTTGCTGATGTGGAAAACAGATTCCATCTTTTCTAACCATTGGGTCATTCCAACAACCCCTTCAGTGCCTTTGAAATTCATAGGCTGGCACTTCAGGAAATCTGTGTAAGTGTATTCATGGACAGTAGACGCTTATCTTCTTTCACCAGTTCCTGAATCATGGCTGTCATCGCCATTTCTGCTCCTGTCAGCGTCATGTTTTGCCAACACAGCAGCAATGCCTCGCTTGATCAGTGGCCGAAGTTGAGCATCAATGACAGGTGTAGAGGTGGGGGTGGTTGTTGTGGCTGGTGATGCCCTTGTGGTTCTTTTCCTTGGTTCCATTTTCTTCTAAATCACAAGAAATATAACACACGTTAGATTTCATACAATCATAAACGCAACATGATATATGCATAATAAATCAAATGAAATCACAAACCACAGTGAAATATACAACTGAAGTGAAATCAACAATGACATGAATAAATCAACATCCATACATAACAACATCGATAATCATACATGATAGTTCTAATTACAACATGATCAGTACAATGAGATACAAAAATAAAAAATATGATCCTAAGGCAATGCTAGCTGGGGATCACCCATAATACTTAACATGCCATACAATGATAACTAGAACGATAAAGCAAAAGTCCCTACAGCCTACTAGCTGGGAGTAACCCATAAAACTTAATAGGCTATATAGGATAGCTATAAATGATACATGACTAATAGCTACTGCCAGCCTCAGCTGGCTCATCCTGGGGCTCTAGATCTCTAGCCTCTTGTGTCTCAATACGTCCAAGCGTTGTAGTCAACTGAGTCTGAAGTGATGTGGTCTGAGCAATCAATGTGGCAACATGTGTCTCCAGTGTCCTAACATGGGCCTCTATGGCTGCACTCTTGTCCTCAGAACTAGTCTATGCTATACGAGCATACATCGCCTCTCTATCCAAAATCATAGCTGTGTGGCGGTGATATGGCCTATATCTGAACAGTGTGTTGACTCGGGCTCTCAGATAAGCTCGGTCGTCTTGTACATCCTCGAATCGCACCTGGGACTCCTCATTCTCCTGCCTAACAGTAGTAGCAAGCTCTGTCACTCTCTGGTTGACCCCCTCCAACGTGGTCGGTGCTACCTCCAGCATGGCCTCAACAATCTCATCCCAAGTATCGATAATCCTATAACCCATGTCCATAACCCTGTCTCGCCTAAGGTCAGCCTCTAGAGTAGTCCCTGGCTATCTCGCAGCACCAACTGCTGAACTCTCCTCGATCTCGAGTCTGGGAGCGGGAGTAGTAAGACAAACTCTCTTCCGAGGCGGCATCTCAGCCTTAGGAATATCAGTCCTATGGGAAGTAGATGGAAGTAATAAGGGTGGTGATGCAGCTCTTATCCAAATCCCAGCTGCCTTATAGCCCAATGGTGCCCCTGCATCAGTAGGGCTAGTAGTGAGTGGTGATGGTAGAGGTTATGGTGGAGATGCTACAGGTAGTGGTGGTGTAGGTGCGGCAACATGCTCAGCAATGCGTGCCTTCATGGATGCTGACATCGTGGCTCAAGTCTGACGGTCTTCCGTGCCCTACGGAGACGTGTCTAAGCAAAGGGGATCCTAATCTGAGGTGATCTAGGCGTAGGTGCAGACTCATCAGTCTCAAATGCCTCTGTATCCCTAGCTGAGGGAGCAGGGTCTACAATAGGTATAGCAGAAGAGTCGGTCGGAGCTAGGTGCTCCTCCTCGTCATCATCCTCGTCCTTAAAGGGCTCCTCATCCTCATCATTAGTATCATCATCATCATCGTCATCATCGGAAGGCTCATCATCGGATAGTCAGTATGATCCTCCTCGAGGTCCTCATCCGGATTCTCATCCGGATCGGATTCGGCCACATAGCCTGGTGATAAGGTAGTAGGTGAGGCATCAGCAGGTAGAGGCTGGTCCTCCAAGGGTACCTCTGCATCGGATGGTGCAAAGTACTCGAGGTACTCAGGCTCAGGAACTATGGTACAATCAATAGTGAAGGTGGTGCTCGGACCGGCACGTAATCAAGAGATAGTGGTGTGCTCAGGTCTGGGCACTTAGGCTCGGGTGGTGGAGCCAATTCTGCATGGGGAGTCCATCATATCCGTATACGATGACTCGTGGAGGGCCTCCATCAGACGGCTCCTCATCAGCTCCCCAAAAGACTCTCCCTGGCTCGGTATCAGTGTAGACAGATGTGTAGGTGACGGTGGATGAAGACATGACTGCTGAAACAACAAAATAAACTTATATAAGTATATTATATGAGGTCAATATGGTATATATGTAGTATAGTATAAACACGTATATAGATCATGAAAGCATAAAGTATAACCAACTAATGCAACTTAATAGTGTACGTATGTCCCGTGAAAAACTTTTGTATGATGCAATGCTTGAAAAATGGTTATAGTCTAAGTAAAACATTTGACCTGGTTCTCTATAACCTTGGCTCTGATACCAATCTGTAACACCCCCAAAATGGGTCACAGCGGAATAAGGGTCAGAGAGTGTTACTTCATAGATCAACAGCACAAGATATGAGAACGACCTCTATATGAGTCGTTTAAAATGATACATTAGATTAAATAAACTTGTTTGTTACATAAGTTTGAAGCTTAAATTGTTCACCCATGAAAATGTAAAGATTCTGATACATAACAAATACTCCAAAATGTAATGCATTTAAATCTCCATGCAAAATGAATCCCAAAATGTTGACCCCAATGTATCCTTGTTCTTGTACCTTATTGACCTGAGAAAAACATGATTTAAAACGTCAACATAAAGTTTGTTGAATTCACAGGTTTGATAAATGTATAAAGTAGGACCGCAAGATTTCCAAATGTAAGACATGTAACACATACAATGTCTCAAAAGTAATTAAGAAATGCACTCAGCTCATGACACCGAAGCTACGACATATATGTATGCAAATTAATGCAAATAATGTGCCCGTGTAGATGTTCAACCCGCAACATCCAAATTGTTCCGACTTGGTATACATTCGTTGTTTCAATATATTCAAAACTAGTGAGCGCTACTCACCCGAACGGGGATATCAATCCCAAATAGATCTATTCATAACATTCGCGCTTACAATCTAGTATTTAAACAGTTACGATTATGGGCATAAGTGGCGTTATAAACTACTTAGGCAAACTCGTAATTTGTATAAAAGTGTACTTGCGTCCAATCGTAAAACAATGCATGTTTCTCACCCTAAAGTTGTAAATCATTGTAATAGTATAAAAATGGGGCTATGAACTCACTGTAAGTAAATGATTTGATTATCTAAATCAAATATGTAAATCGTCTCGGCAATCCGAATGCAACCTAATTAATTGTAGGTCGTATGAGCATAATGTATTTTATATAAATAAAATATCGCATGTTATATAGTTACACCACCACCTAATAGTTTTTGTTAAACTTTAAAAAGTTGAAATATTAATTAAATCGTACTTTGTTAAATAAAGGTACATATGATTGTATCCGTAAAAAATATCATTTTTATTTACTAATGTATTATTTGTTAAAATATATGATTTAATATTTTTATTGATTATGTAATGATATTATATAATTAATTTAATTATTTTATAAAGTAATTTATAAAAGTAAAAATAGTGCACAAGGTTTTATAAACCTCGTATCTTTATCGTTTTAATGGGATAGGTGGTAAGTCATGTAAAATCTGATCATGCGTATATATAGCTTCGGTGCAAATAATAGTCTTGAAATCATACTGTAAAGGATCTGGCAAAGACATAAAAATGGGAAAGCATAGCAGTTCTGTGTTGAATCATGAAAGAAAGAATGTATTACTGAAAGGACGGATTATCGTACCTTATGTCCAGCTAGTAACGAAAAGAGATGGATAAGAAGATGGATGCTACTCCTGCTTAATGCGAATATCTACATGTTAAAGGACATATATAAGTAACTTGTTCATAGATTAGGTTACTTTCATTTTTGTAATTCTATTTTTAGTAACTTTCTATTTTTAGTAAACTTTCTATTTTAGTAACTTTCTTTAATTAGGCATGATTTTCTTGATTTGTGGTTCATGATTAAACATATTCCATGATTAGTATGTTTCATAATTAGTATTCTTGTTATATTGGGTACTTCAAAAAGTTGCCTGATTCTAACTATTGTAAGTTTCAAAAAATAGACTCTTTCTTAAATTAACTTTCACATAATTGATAATTACTGATTTAATAAGTTCCATATTAATCTTTCCCACAAAAAAATAGACTTTCTAAAATATAGAGATTTCTTTATATAGCAGGTTTCTATAAAATAGCAGGTCTGAATTATAGCAGTTTCTATAAATCAGAAGGTTTATTAATAGTAAGTTTCCTTAATAGCAAGTTTCTATAATTAGCAGGTTTCTATAAATAGAGGGTTTCCATTTCTGTATTTTTCATCCCAAATCTTGTTCTTACATAATTTACGTTAATCTAGTCCTGTTAGTTATTAATTAATTAATCATGATACTTTAATTATTCATTTTGCAAAACAGCCCTTATTGTATAGATATGGTATTTTCATTACTTAATACTTTTTATTTACTGATCGATACCTTGTACTTTCATATTTACTCTTTTAGTACCTCAGTTTTAATTACACAATTCGAATTATAATATATTTATATATAATTAATCAATGCTTTAACCCATCATAATTATCAAATGACATTATTTATACCCTTCCACTTATTTTTCTCAGAATCTATACATTATATTAACATGCCAAATCAGCCCCAAATTTTAGAAATTACAAAACACCCCCTTATACTTTTAAAACACAAATCGGGTAACCAATAAATGCACAAAACCCTAATTAAAATTTCCCCCAATAATTACATAATTTTTATACATTCATTAGCATGTATTGGACCTGGGAAAAATATAAAAACCCTAACCCTAATTCTTTTTTCAATTATTTCTTCCTTTTTCTCTTTATTTCACAATTCGGCAAAACCATGAAATCCCAAATAATTATTTTGAGTTCCTCTAAAAATTATTTAGCATTTTATCTGACTTATACATGATATATACAAGCTGAGAAAAATATAAAATCGTTGGTAACAATTATTTAAATGCCGATTTCATTTCTTGCTAAAAATTAGGGTTTAGAACATGATTAACCTAAATCGACCCCTAGATCATGCATAATAATTTTTCTCATGAACATACTGAATTAACATGATGAAACTTGAGTTATAAAAATACCTTTGACAATTGTTGATGATTTTATGAATTTATGAAGGATTTTCGAGTCAATTGAGTACCATAAATCAAACCACACCTTAACCCAATGAACCAGCAATTTTCCTAGCTTCCCTTGATCTCCAAGAACCCTAGAAAAATCGTTCCTTGCTGGAGAAAATTTTGGATGCCTCCCTCTTGATTTTTCTTTGTGCCGAACTATGTGTTTTTAGGGTTTTTGCAACATAAAATGATAAGATTTATATTGGAAACTTATTTCCTATAATATGGGCCGAATTTTTGATGTTTTAAAAAATAGAAATCAGATTTTATGGATTATCAAATTTATTTTGCTATTATCTTTACTTATTTACTTTAATTATTAATTATAATACATATATAATTAATGTAATAAATTGGCATACATAATATATATACATAAGTATTTATTTTTCTTGTATAACATAATGTATTTTATTCTTGCAAAATTTTATAATTGCCATATTTTGTATTTTCATAATTTCTAACACTTAAATGAATTTATTTAAGCTTTTATGCATTTTTCTTTCATTAGGGGCATTTTGGTCATTTTACTCTTATTGAGATTTTTAGGTTTTACAACTCTTCCCCCCTAAAAGAAAAATTCGTCCTCGAATTAGAAACATGATACGACTGAAAAGAACATACCAGATCATGGAAGAAAATGAGGATAAGAAGTCCGTATAGACTCCTCGGTCTCCCAAGTAGCTTCCCGCTCGGGATGATTCCTCCAAAGGATTTTGACAAAAGGGATCGTCTTGTTCCTCATGACTCTGTCCTGACGGTCTAGAATAGACTCAGGCTCTTCCGTGTAAGATAAATCCTCACGGATCTGATCGAATGGATAAGAGACAACGTGAAGAGGATGATACTTGTAACCTCTGAGTAATGATACATGAAACACATTGTGAACATGAGATAGCTGAGGAGGTAACGCCAAACGATAGGAAACCTCACCAACACGATCAAGAATCTCAAACGGTCCTATGAAACGAGGACTAAGCTTGCCCTTGATACCAAAATGCCTGACTCCACGTGTAGGTGATACTTTCAAGAAAACATGCTCACCCGGCTGGAACTCTAATGCTCTGCGATGCCTATCGGCGTAACTCTTCTGACGAGTCTGAGCTTCCTTAAGCTTTTCCCTGGCGACGGCGACCTTTTCATTAGTCACCTCAATCATCTCCGGACCCTCAAGAATACGTTCACCGACCTGATCCCAACAAATAGGAGCACGACATTTCCTACCATACAACATCTCGAAAGGAGCGCATTTAATGCTCGCATGCCAACTGTTATTGTAGGCAAACTCCACTAGACATATATAGTCATCCCAATTTCCTGCCCATTCTAAAGCACATGAACGTAACATATCCTCTAATGTTTGAATCGTACGCTCCGACTGTCCGTCGGTCTCAGGATGAAAAGCTGTACTAAACTTGAGCCTGGTTCCCCAAGCTTTCTGTAAACCTTTCCAGAAACGAGACGTGAAACGTGGATCTCTATCTGACACGATCGCTGATGGAGTACCGTGTAATCGAACAATTTCTTGTTGGAACATTTCTGCTAATTTACTAACGGGGTAATCCTTACGGATAGGAAGAAAATGTGCCGATTTAGTCAAGCGATCTACAACAACCCAGATAGCATCGTGCTTCCTCTGAGTCCGTGGTAACCCGGTAACAAAATCCATGGATATTTCGTCCCACTTCCAAACAGGAATCTCTAACGGTTGCAATAGCCCACTTGCACGTTGGTGTTCAATCTTAACCTGCTGACATGTTAAACACTTTGACACAAACGTAGCCACATCGCGCTTCATACCACTCCACCAAAAGTGTTGCTTGAGATCGTGGTACATCTTCGTCGAACCTGGATGAATCGAAAATGGAGAACTATGAGCCTCAGTCATCAAGGCTTCTCGAAGTGTAGGATCCTCTGGTACGCATAATTTAGTACCCTGCCATAAAATGCCATCGTCATCAACGCGAAACTCGGTCTGCTGATCAATATTCTGAATAATTGCCCAGATTTCTCCGTCATCCTTCTGAGCTGTCTTGATCTGTGAAATTAGGTTAGGCTCAACCCTCAGACTAGCCCAGAAACCACTCTGTCCACGAACACATAATTCGATATCCAAACGCTCAAGGTCACGAATAATCCCTTCTTCCACTTTGATACCAGCTATCATACCCGACTTCCTACTCAAAGCATCAGCCACCACATTTGCTTTACCCGGATGGTACTGAATGTTGGTGTCATAATCCTTCAATAACTCCAACCAACGCCTCTGTCTCATATTTAATTCTCGCTGCGTGAAGATATATTTAAGGCTCTTATGATCGGTAAAAATATCACACGACTCGCCATAAAGGTAGTGTCTCCAAATTTTGAGAGCGAAGACAACGGCTGCTAACTCCAGATCATGAGTAGGATAGTTCACCTCATAGGGCTTTAGTTGTCGTGAGGCATAGGCAATCACTTTCCCATGCTGCATGAGTACACACCCAAGACCCTTCTTAGAAGCATCACTGTAAATCTGAAATCCACCTGAACCAGATGGAAGAGTAAGAATAGGCGAGGAAACCAAACGTTGCTTAAGCTCTTCAAAGCTCTTTTCTCGCTCTTCGGTTTCCATACACAACTTCCTCGGCCCTTTCGCATAACTTTATTAAGGGTAAGGCTAAATCTAGAGAAACCCTCTACGAATCTGCGGTAATAACCTGCTAATCCAAGAAAACTCCGTACTTCGGTCCACAGACAGTGGTCTTTGCACTTTCGTGGATAGCCATCAAACCTTCGCCGGATTCCATACCATATGTAATTCCTTCTGCTGAAACAATGTGAACCCAGAAATGCCACATTACTATCAACCAAAATTCCGAACTTTGAAAACTTGGCATAGTAATTTTCCTCTTGTCGTAAAATCTGTAGAAAAGTGCAGAGATGCTCCTCCTCGTGTTCCACATTAGACTTAGAGAAGACCAGAATATCAATCAATGAACACGAAGACGAATTCTTGTCCCAAGAATTCATGAAAAACTCGGTTCATCCAGTCCATAAATACACCGCTGACATTCGTGAGACCAAAAGGCATAACCACGATTCATAATGACCATTAATGTAGACAACGTGTCCGAAAAGCATCTTGAAATGTGTCCGCTCTTTCACATCGCAATAGATGTAACCAGATTCGTAAATACAATCTTGGAAAAATGTTTAGCGCCCCTAAAGCTGAATCAAATAAATCATCGATACGTGGACAGTGGGAAACTGATACGAATGGTGATCACTGTTCAATTCACGGTAGTCGATCATAATCTCATGCTACCCGGTCCTTCTTCTTGACACAACAGAGAACCGGAGCACCCCATGGCGATACACTCGGGCGAATAAAACCCTCGGCTTAAACAATTCCTGTAACTGATCCTCTCAACTCTATAACACAATGTGTGCCATGCGCTAAGGAACATTTAGAGATATGGCTCAAGCTCCGGGAAGAAGCTCAATGTTTTTAAACTCAACAACGCGAATAGGAGGTATTCCTCTGGAAGTTCTACCGTAAATACGTCCTGTAAAATTCGGAAACAATCGCTGATGCATGATTTTGAAGAAACGTCAGAAGTCATGGTCATGAATGGTAGCCAGAAAACCTTCACAGTCCATGGCGAATCAAGTAAGGAGTACTTGGCTTTTACAAAAGCGAAATGATATTCCACATAGATTTTCCCTGGTAAGGAACCATGATAAATAATTCAGAGCATGAATATCGCCCAAAAATAACACGAGACGGGAATGACGTCATTCAAAACACGGTGTTGCTGCTATAACCAGTCTATACCCAGAATTATGTCAAATTAACACGATAATCCAAGGAAGTGCATTAACCAAAAAACTAAACGAATCTTAGTCATCAAACTTGTTAGAGGAAGATCTCTATATACATGGGTAATGACGGGCGCGGAAAGGCTCTCTTTCATGGGCGATGGATATACATAAACATTATGCAAGTATATAGTATCATCGATAAAACATAGGTGCATAACTTGTAGATATCACAGATGTGTCGACCCCTGTATTCAAAAAAAAAACAAACACTGCAAAACGTCCGAATATAAATAATGCACCAGTGATGGTACCTGAAGTATTAGGGAGGGCCTACCTGAGCTAAGTGCAAAAGACACTGCCTGATGCGTCCTGAGCTATTACTTGTCACGCATGACCAGACAACTACCCCAAGTGTTCTCTTAGCAGTCGCCGCAGAAAGATGACCACCTGGCACATTTGAAGCAAGACCCTGCACGAGCACGACAACACTCTCCTGGGTGCTACGCCACACTGTGATTGCAATACCAGGTTGAGTAAAAACCCTCAGAGGGAAACCCCTGAGACTGCTGGGGAACCCAATTTTGGTTAGATCGGCTCTGATTTGCTGTCCTCTGTTCTTTGAGTCGCGTCCATGAGCACCAGAATTCCGTTTTTGTCACGAGAGTAGTTGTTGTTATTTGGGGTTTTTGTTACGGTAGTTACCCACCACCTGACTCCAGCTTTCAGACCTTGACGGTATTTTTCTGATCATGACCCCGGTAATTATTTGCTGCGTGGCCGACGGATAATCGGTCTCCACTCTTATGCCTCTTGTCTGAAACGTTTCGGTAACCTATCATAGTCATCCCCTGTCATGCGAAGGATTACTAAGTTGCGTGGCGAACATCCGCAACCTAAGCAACATCCGATAAACTGTATACACATGACATGGTCGAGGATTGACTTATAGAAATAGACCCCAGCGAGAAGTTCTTCACATTCGTGATCTTTACTGTAGTGCCAGCACTAGCCTGTCTAAGAAACCAGCCTAGGCGGAGGAAAACGCTGCATGTACTCATACTAATTTTCACTCGCCCTTTGGCGGGATGGATGGTACTCTCTCTTCAAAGCGCTCTTGTTCGGACGGCTCGAGGGTAAAAACTGAAGAAAGAACAGCTCTTTTGAAAAGCTGCCCAATCGTCAAAAGTAAAGGACCCCCACGCATCTCCTCCTATGGCCTGTTATAGTGCCATACACCAAGCCAACGCTCACCCTCGGAACTTATACACACAACCAATCTGTCTATAAAAAGCATCATTACAATCCAACACGTAGAAGATCTTCTCCATATGGGAAGATCCTATTCTTAGCATCATACAGGGGCTACTGCCATCGTCTGAACTAACAGGGTTTCTGCTTATTGAAGCGCTACAAGCCAAGTAATGAAATAGTGACATGGTGTAGGAATACTACCTGAATTACAGCACTCAGTAGCGAGTACTCTTTTGCGAACCTCTATGCTCGCGAATCGTGTGGGAGCAGTGCATCCACGGGCAGCCTGAACGGGCCGCACGAGTGTCAGCATTCGGTACGATTGTACACGCATCTACATTTGCAAAAAAGGGATATAATGGATTAAACGGTTAAAAGGACTCACAATAAGCGCACAGATAGATAAAAGTCAATTCTGAAGGAACCTCATCGTCTACCCAATCCTCACAGAAAGGTCAAGTTTTAGAGCACTACAGGTCAAAAATAAAAAAAACAAAAAAAAAAAAAAATAAAAAAAAAAAAAAAAGAAAAATAAAAATAAAAAAAAAAATAAAAACGAAACGCCTGATCGTCTGATAACCAAATGGTAAACGGACCGCCCTCCGGAAAGGAGGCCGAAACGTCATAAATCATGGGTGTCAGAATCAAAGCATAATAAAGGCATAAAGTCATGAAATGATAACATAGGACAAGTGGAAAGCCGAAAGTCAAACATCTGGCTCCCAATTAATGGATCAACATGAATAACGAGTAAAAGAAGTCCTAAGAGGACGAAACATATGTCCAAGATAGTATAGCACATCAAAATGTCTGCGATAAAAGAAAGGCAGCTAAATTGGTCACTTCCAAAGACAACTTCCTAAGCATCACACTAATGGAAAACAACACCTCTCATAACCCAATCTCCCCACTAGATACCCTGCCGTATAAGAAAGAAAGAAAATACGGCTGAGCATAACCTCAGTGAACGGAATAATACAAACAATGTAAGTAATAAGTTATAATCCTGGATAATAAGTATAAAGCAAGCGGAAAGATCATGAGTGTCATGGGTAAACCTGGAGAATGCGTTCATGAAGAATAGGAGAAATAAACATGTATAGCATGGTAATACGAGTAAAGATGTTCATGAAATATCATGATATATAAACATAAATAATAAGAATTGTCCCACGAGCTCATATACAATCAATACATGGACATAATAATAATGTACGTTGAATACATGCATTATAATAGAGGGGCTGCTCACCCTGTCAATAAGTGAGTGACCACTGTATAAAAAAATGGGTGGAGGGATCACACCAATGTGATGGAGAATGTAAGCACACACCAACCATTCACCATGAACGTGTAAACAAATGTAAACTAGTGATGCACCCGATACGCCCCTGAATAATAATGGCCATACAATGAATTTAAAACGTAGTAACATGAAAGGGACGCCGCGTAAAATCACTCTCACGCGAAAGAGTCCGTGTACACAGGTGCCCTCATGTGTCACGTCATGGTGACTCCATGACTAGGTTGGTAAAGTCATGTAAATCATGGTCATAAGGCATATATATATAAAATATATATATAAAAATATAATATATAGCCTCGTGCAATAGAATAAGTCATGAAATCAACGTGAAAGGGATCATGGCAAAAGAGGAAGCATAGCAGTTCTGGGGATGAATCATGAAAAGAAAGAATGTCCTTACTGAAAGGACGGAATATCCGTACCTTATGTCTAGCAGTAACGGAAAGAGAAGGATAAGTAAGATGGAAGCTACTCCTTGCTAATGCGATCTACATGATAAAGGCCATATATAAGTTACATTTCATGATTAAGGTTACTTTCCATTTTTTGTAACTTTCTATTTTTAGTAACTTTCTATTTTTAGTAACTTTCTATTTTTAGTAACTTTCTATTTTTAGTAACTTTCTATTTTTAGTAACTTTCTATAATTAGCATGATTCCTTGATTAGTACGTTCCATGATTAACATATTCCATGATTAGTATGTTTCATGATTAGTATTCTTGTTATATTGGGTACTTTCCAAAAATAGCAGCTTCTAATTATAGTAAGTTTCCAAAAATAGACTTTCCTTAATTAACTTTCCATAAATGATAACTTTCCTGATTTAATAAGTTTCCATAATTAAACTTTCCAAAAATAGACTTTCTAAAAATAGACTTTCCAAAAATAGCAGGTTTCTATATATAGTAAGTTTCCATAAATAGCATGTTTCTATAAATAGCAGGTTTCTATAAATAGTAAGGTTTACATAAATAATATCAAAATGACATTTTCTACCCCCCAACTTATTTTTCTCAGGTCATAACAAATATAATAACATTAAGCTTTAAATCAGACCCCAAAGTTTCAGAAATTACAAAACACCCCCTTATACTTTTAAAACTCAAATCGGGTAACAAATAAGTGCACAAAACCCTAATTAACATTTTCCCCAATAATTACACAATTTTTATACATTCATTAGCATGTATTGGACCTGGGAAAAATATAAAAACCCTAACCCTAATTCGTTTTCCAATTATTTGCTTCCTTTTCTCTTTATTTTGCAAATCGGCAAAGTTATTAAATCCCAAATAATTATTTCGAGCCTCTTAAAAATTTAACCAACAATTTATCTGAGATCTACATGATATATGCTACCTTATAAAATTATAAAATCAATTTTACAAATTATTTTTATGCCGATTACAATACTAGCTAGAAATTAGGGTTTCGAATATGATAATTATAAATAAAATCAAAATCAAATGAAAATTTGACATTTTTATTATGGCGATTAGATCGAATTTTATATGATAAAAGAGTAGTGTAAAAATACCTTGGAATGATACTTAGGGAAAATTAAATGATTGTAAATGAACCCGATAGAGCTTTTTCGAACCCAAAACAATACTAAAAAATCGAATCAAGCACTCCCAAGCTTCCCACTATTTTTCTCACACTCCTTAGCCTTCAAATGATCTTAGAAAAATCACCAATAAGTCCAGGAAAAATTCTTTGTACCCGCCACTTAATTTATTAGGTTCAGAAAATTGTTTTTAAAGAAAATTACAAATGAAAAATTATATAAAAGATATACTAAAGAATAATGCGAGATTTTTGGGTTTTTCAAAAGGGATAAAATCAGATTTAATTTGCCTTAAATAAATTTTATGATTATCCTATTTATTTTATATTTACTTTGTATAATATAAATAATAACTTTTAATAATTGGCAAAATACATATATATAAAGTAATAATTATTTTTCTTGCCATAATATACGATATTTTAATCTTGCAAAATTTATAAATGCCAATATTTTTTATTTTTCCATAATTTCTAAACACTTAAATTAATTTATTTAAGCTTTTATGCATTTTTCCTTTGCATTAGGGGCATTTTTTGGTCATTTTACTCTTATTGCAGATTTTTTAGGTTTACCACGGGTGGATTTTATAAGTTATATATATAGCATAACCTTATTAAAAACAATTTTATAAACTGTGATGAACAGTAAAGTTACTGTTCATCAGAGGTAAACAATTTTTACCTAATAAAATGTAATATTTTGATAAAAGACCTTAATACGAACCCACGGACATAAAGAACTCGAAAACGGAATTATAACGAACAAGTTACGTATTTTACAAGTTATATATAATTAATTCTATAAAAACAATTTTTATACTGTGTTATGAACAGTAAATACTACTGTTCATCAGGGGTTTAAATTTTATAAATATAATATTTTGATAAATTATCTTAATACTAATCCAAGGATATAAGGAACTCGAGAAACGGGATTATAATGAACGATTATGATATTAAAATAAAA